>SZWC01017562.1:31479-52008 GCA_023375785.1 Penium margaritaceum | reverse complement strand
AGAATGGCATTGTTGAGCTTCACGTCGTATCTGAACGCAGGGGCGAAAACAGAGTGCAGATGAGACTAAGATTCTCCCGTGGAGCGGCGCTGTAGGAAATACGGTCTAGGCTGCAGAGGAAAAGAACGACGTACTTCTCGAGGAAAGCGGTGTCCACCACTGCTGAGATGTCCAGCAGGGGGTTGCCCATACCCAACAAAATTCCCTCCTGAACCATCTTGTGACTGCGAGGTGCGACGGTGGCAAAAAACAGAGAGGAGCCGCACCAGCGACCTCTGCGTATGAGAACCAGAAGAAGCGACAACAGTGTTGAGTCAGGTCCAAATGGCTTAGGTGGAGAAGGACCGGCTCCATGAAATCCCACACCCACGAAGCGACCAGCTGCACTTCCGACGGGCCGAGCCGCACAAAGTCCAGCTGACGCATCATGGCCCGCGACTGTGCCAGCAGCACCGCCGTCTGCCGTCGCAGGAGCTCTAGCACAGCCGACCTCACAGCCACGAGCACGAGCAGCAGCGCCAGCAGCTGGTCCAGCACCCCCCATGACTGCTGCCCTGGCAGCTGAGGCCAGGCGTGACAGGCCCCGCAAGGCCGGCTCACGTGGCATCCTTCCACTCCTCCGCTCGTTGCCAAGCACTTATTTCCCGCCCTTTGCCGGAGGTGCTCATCTCCCTACGCGCTACTGGTGGAGGCTCCGGGGCACACGGGAAAAAGTGCTGTGTCCCCGGCCTTGCGAGATTCGTCCGAAGAGCGGGAGGCAGCTTTGCGACATCATTGTCGTGATCGCCTTCGTGCAGTTTGCGAAGGTAGCGTGTGCCTTCCACGTAAGCTCCTCGTTCTTCCTTCGACCAATGAAACAACAGATGTTGAAAAGCAACAGCAGTCACTTTTACCCTGGGGCAAGTCTGCACATGATAAGCCCAGGAACTAAACCTGGCCCCGAAAGGCACAATTTAGGGACTGCACGGATTTCTGTGAGGATACGACACCAGAGTAAAAAAATGGAATGAAATCTGATTCTACGTCGTATTTAATTTATTTATAAGTTTCCATGAAACTTCTTTCACTTCCATAACTCGAAAAGGGTGAAGACTATGGGATTAGTCCCTTTACCATCCCTCGGTTCAGCCTCGTCCACCACCTCGTGCTCTATGCAACCAGCCTCATGCCCGGATGGTCTCTGTCCAACCCGTCGCACAGCCTCGGCTAGCACCCGTTGCTCCATGCAACTAGCCTCCTACACGCCCAACCCCTTCCCATCTTGCACAGCTCCTACCATGCACGCCTCCCGCTAGTGTGCCCTGCACCACCGCCAGCTGACGCTCTTTTCTTCAAGTGCCATAGAACTTCTCTTCAGGCTAAATTAGGATGGGGATGATAGGGAAAGGTTAAGGCGTTGGGATGAGGAGGCTCTGGACAATCAGGTGCTGCTTCACATGGAGCCTCCCTCCCCGGGGCAGAATGAGCCCCCATCCTTGATAGAAATCAATGTTTTGAAAGGCATCATATCCATTGCTAAATTATTCTAAGGTATTAGGGTTGTTTTCCATTTCATGGCCATGTTCATCTACTCTCTTGTCCTTGTACTGCACATTACTATCGCGTTCATTACACTCTCTGCAAAAACATCAGACGACTACCTTGACGACACGATGTGGAAATGCAAGGCAGAGGAGGATGAGATCCTAGAGGACTCGAAGATTTGTGACAAGTATGTGTGCCGGTCCGCCATAGAAGACTACGAGCTTGTCCACAATATCGGGCTAACATGGGTGCGAAACAAGCCTGGACATATCGATGCGAAGTGCATAGAAGCGGCAACCAAAGGTTGAACGTCAAACGTCCGCATCACAGCCAACTCGAAGCTCAGGGTTGTGAAGCTCGAAGCTCAATGTTGTGAAGCTCTTGCACATTATCTCAGGCCACCGTTGCGCGCCAAGTATTGCACACGCCAATTTTGCGCGCATCATGAAGAATATCACACTCAATATTGCAAGTTAGATGGCTNAGTTTACCCACCTCTTCATCGATTGTGCTAAGTGCAATCATAAAGGTTGTTGTAAGATTCCTATTCGTTGACTACACCATGTAAAGAGCAAGTTCGTTGGCCGAAGATGGGCTTATGGGAGTCATCATAGCGATATTTCCAAGACGTTCATGAGTCCCTAAACTCCGCGAGTGGGCACTTTTGTCAGTACATGTGTGGCCCACCACACGTCAACCTCTGTATTTTTACGCCATCCGACCAAGGGCATTTTGGCCACCTGACCCGACCTTCAGTGCTCCGTTCTCAAAGGTTTCGTACTAAGGCTGTTAAATCGAGATCAAGAGGAGACGTCTCGATCTCAAACTCGTTTTCTTGGATTTTGGTACGAGATGTCTTGTACATAAGACGAGAAAATCTTGGTCTCGTACCGATTTGTATTTTGCTCGTCTCGATCTTGTCTCGGTCTCGCTAACATCCGAGATCATCTTGCATGTTGCACCGTTGCGAGGGGCAAGCGAAACGACGAATCGAGCTGCCGGAACCCACCCACTTCGCGGGGACTTCATTCTGACAGCGAGCAAGTTTTTCTTAAAACAACTAGATTCAACCTCCTTTTCAAAGCGAATGCCTATAGTTCAACATTCAAACCTTATGCCATTCAGCCATCTCGCGTGACAATTGCAGGTCTGGGCCACTGGGCACGAAACATATCCACGACTAGCCAGCGATTTGCACGTGCCGGCGTTCGGCATGCGCACCAGGGTTACGCGGAGCGAAAGACATTACCGAGAGTGAATCGACCATTCTACGCGAAGTAGCTCAAGCTTTTTCCTCACTGAACGTCGAACGATTGTGAATATTACAATAGTTTGTTATTGAAGATTTATTTAGGTGAATTTTATTTTGGATCTTCCCGTTGACCCTCCACGATCGTTTCTAGACAATGTCACACACACGATGTGCCCGTTTTCTGTGCTCATAGATCAAGTTTGCGAAAGGCTGTTTCAACCCTGGCACACGTGGCAGGGTTCACTGGAAAGAAAAAAACGGCGAGAACCATATTGTGGTACGAGATTCTCGTACGGATCTCGCGCGACACATGACGTGTCTCGATCTTGTCTCGTTTCGAGGGAGACATATCGAGATTGTCTCGTGTCGTGCGGTAGGAGACAGCGAGACGACAAAAAAATGAGACGAGCGAGATCGAGAGCGGTATCGATCTTGATTTAACACCATTATCTTGTACATTCCACAGTGTTCCAGAAGGGTCAACAGAAGTATCACAAGCAAGTACTATATTTTGATATTGTGTGATCGACTTCTTTACAACGTTAAACTTCTCCATATTCTTGAAACCCCTTGACTTCTCGGCGAGGTTTCTAATAGCGACCACTCACGAGGCAACGCCACACGCATCCCTCGTCTCGTGCATAAAAGACACAACATATGTCTTATTGTGTGTCTCACCATTGTACATTTGGATTTGACATGTTCAAAACTTGCCATCAAAGAAGACTTAGTGGTAAATACAAACAAACCAATTGTCCCAAACCCTCGAATCGTTTTTTGCTACGCACCTCATCCCTATGAACCACCGGTGTTCAGCTCGACGTAATGATAGGTAAGTATCATGGCCACTATTGTCCTTCTAAAAAAAAACTTAATGTTACAT
Source organism: Penium margaritaceum (assembly GCA_023375785.1). Lineage (NCBI taxonomy): Eukaryota > Viridiplantae > Streptophyta > Zygnematophyceae > Desmidiales > Peniaceae > Penium > Penium margaritaceum. Next base: position 48,349 of record SZWC01017562.1, on the reverse strand, counting down.
GTTTCCTCACTTCCTAAGTATGCTTTTATTCCTTCATGCACCTGAAACGGGTGGACTTGACAACACAATGTGGCTTACATTGACATGTCTAAAAAGCTCAAGTGGGCTTTTGTGGTTCAAGTGGCCATGGGGGCAATGAAACTCAGGTGTGATACATTTTGTAGAATTATCACCATTGATGATAGCTTTTTAAAGAATGGTCATAAACAGGTCATGCTCATCGCACAATTTGTTGATACAAACAACGATGCATGTCTCATGGCCCGGACGCTTGTGCCTGAAGAGATAAAGGAATCGGGACTCTGGCAACAACTGTAGCGGGAGGGCCGGTTCGGCCCTCCCTCCTTGCTGAAGCGAGGGGTGGTTGCGCACAATCCCTGGCGTCAGCGAGGGCTAGCCGGCGGCCTAGCGACCGGCCGGCCAAGCGACCGGCCGACCACTAGCCGGCCAGCCGCCAGCCGCCGATCGCGGCCTCAGCCCGATCGGCGGCTGAGGGGCCATGAGGGCTTCGAGGGCGAGGCCTCGTGGCCTCGTGCCCTCGCCCCCTCCTCGCCCTCCTTGCAAGCGAGCAAGCAAAGATGAGGGATAGGGGAAGCGAGGTGAGAGTGAGGAACGAGGGGAGCGCATGAAAGGAGTCGGCGTGAAATCGCCGATCGTGCCTCGCACGCGACGATTTTGCGTCGACGTGTCAAAAACAAATCTGAAGTTTGTTTAGGACGAACAATTAGTTTTGATACCGGAAAACTCGTGCGAATAGACGAGTTTGAGGTGAAAACCCTTGGTTTGGGTGCAAAAACGAGGGATAAGGTCAAAAAAAGAAACGGGCCTCCGGAGACTCAAAATATTCGAGTCTCCCTGCTCTCGGTGGCTAGTGATAATTGCCCCTCAGTCTTGCGAAGGAGGTAAACCCATGATGCGGACTGAAAACGCCATTTTGTGAACTCCGACGACGACTTCAGAGCAGGAGTTGGAGACACGACACGTTATAGTGGTTCTCAGAGCCAGATGACCCCCGCGACTAAGGATTCGACAGAAACGACGGCTACGCCATATATAAAATGTCGCCGGCAGCTACAAGCAGCAGCAGAAATTCCAGAAGGGACTACGGCATCCATACTTCACGGATTGAAGTGCCGTAAAGTGCGTTGGAGAGCTGGAAAAAATCTCTACTTGGTGGAGCCACTTCCTTCTAGCCTCTCATCACTTCCAGGGGGCTAGGAGGATTTTCGTGGGTTGGGGTGGGGAGTTCTCACCGTAAAAACCACAAAATCCTCCCCATTTTCAAGGCTCCTTCAAAACTCCTTCATCCAAAAATTGGGACAACGTCCCTTCCCAAGCTTAGAGACTATCACGGGCTGATAGCACCCTAAAAAGAAGGAAGGTGACACCTTGAAGATTTTTGACGGTTCGAAAACGCCGCCGGCTCAAGGGAGTCGCCCCCCAAGAATGTGAGAGGCGTCAAGGAGCATGAAGAGAAAACCAAAGAAGACAATAAGGCAAGAGGAAGACAAGAAGTTGGAAGAGAGTGTGGAGGACTTGTTAGGAATTCTAACAATTCCTCTTTGCTCTTGTTTTGTGAGCGGACCTCACATTCCTCCTCATTCCATTGTTTTGTAATTGTCTGTTTCCTTATATTCTACCATTTGTCACTACCATTTGCCGTGAGTCACAGCTTTAGGAAGACTAGTTTCAAAATCCACGCCCTTGTGCCATCGTGGCGACCTAGGAAAATAGAAATTTGAATTATAATTTCATCACGGATCGTGAGAGCGAGATTTAGGAGGCGATTCCTCCTCAAAGTTGTGGGGTGACCCTCAAAACGATATCCATGTGCTAGTTGCACGTGTGACGAGATGGCAAGTGCCGGACCATTCAAGACCAACAAGGGCAAGGTCGTGACCGGCTCACTACACGCCCTCCGCAGACTCAAATTATTGGGAGCCTCCACCGCAAGCAAGGTTGCCAATCCAAAGGCAACCATACCGCCTAAGGCAACCATACCGCCTAAGGCAACCGTACCACCTAAGGCAACCGATGCCAACCTCGGCGACACCGAGAAGTGTGCATAGGTTGGAAAAGTGCTGGACAAGCACGTCGACGCTTACGTGGATGACCCCCACGCGACGGACGACGCGATGGAGGAGGATCTCACGAAGGGGGACCTCGATGAAGAGCATGACGCCGACGATGACGATGGCGAAGGCGACGAAGATTGCGACCATCGTCATTGTCATGAAGCGAACTCGAGCCGATTGCTTGAGAAGGGTGAGGCGCTCACCGTGTCGCCTAAAGCTACCAACGATAACGAGACTTTTGAGAGCAGTAAAGGCGCCGAAAGCAGCCACGCAAAAATTTCCTACGAGAATGAGCTTGATGACGTCGGCGCGAAGGCAATTCACGATGACTGCCACAGGCTTGTGGAGTATGCTGCTGACGCGGCGGGTCGACGCAAGATCACCATTGACAGTGGAAGAACGGCTCCACTACGAGGAGTTGGGGCGCCCCCCCTTCCTACGATGTGGCCGCAATGAGGCAGGGCAGTGCCCACTCGAGCGTCGTCGCTGACGACAATCTCCTCTGAAAGGTGGGACTCTTTGGAGGCATGTACACAAACCGTATCCTCATGGAGTGGGTAAAGGTGCAGGACAACGTGAGGCCGTGGAGGCTATCGTCCATGCTCTGACGACATCAGAGCTCAAGTTCGCGTTCGCCAACCTGCTGACCCACGTCGGACAGAGCATCATGGACCTCGACTTTGATCGCCAGCTGCAGCGCCTGGCCGTCCATGAGGCAAGTTCCCAATGCAACGACCTTAACAAGGCATGCGTGACCCACTTGTGGATGTAACAACAAGCGCAACACTCCGTAGCTGCCGATACCACTGCCGGTGGCAGCGACAACTTGCCTACCTCGACAACTTCACAGCCGGTCATAGACACGTCCTTCCTCCACAGTGTAGAGATCTTTCGAAAGGACGTGAAGCAAACCGACAAGCTGAATCGCATGGAGCACATCTTACGCGTCCACAAGGCTCCAATTAGTTAGTGGGACGACATTGCCATGACGCGACTTGAAGATAATGTCTTGAAGTACGTGGTCAAGGAGTGGACTGACTAGAGGCCTCACCTTGAGTGGCAGTCCATGTCGTGGGGAGCCTTCCTTGAGATCATGCGTAAGAAGTGTACCCAGCATGAGGAGGCATAGCACGCCTTCTTCAAGATCAAGGACTTCAGGTAGCTCGCTTGAGGCCTACTTGAGCGAGTTTACTGCACGCGTGGAGGAAGCCAAAAGCTTCACCACGAGCGACGGTACTGAGACCTTCAAGTACCCAAAGCACTTGTTGCTGGAGTACTTGCGCGATGGTCTTGCAAGCGAGAAGCTGGAGGACAAGACCACCACGACCGCATCGGGCCAAGCTTGGACAAGCTGGAGGGCGTTGCGAGACTACATGAGCAAAGTGTATTCGGCGAACCCAAAGCACTACTCAGATGCACGATCAAATATGTGTGCACAACAAGGCCGCGATGTACACATGGATGCTGTAGGGGCTGGAGGGACAGCCGAGCAGCAAGGCGGGGTCAAGGGCAAGTAGCCGGCAAACCCCTCAGCCAAGAAGACTGGTGGGAACAAGCCCCCCAACCACAAGCGTGGCCGTGACAATGTCGAGCTGCATGTGGCGCGTGAGCATCGTAACACGGCTTTCTGCAAGGGACTCTTCCACAACTGCATGCAGCCCGGACATTTCCGGGCTCAGTGCCCTGAAGTTGCTGGTTGTGGACACCCGGCCGTGGTAATGGACAGGCCGTGGGGCGGGGTTTCTCCACCCCTGAGTGATGTTAGTGGGGACCTCTCCAGAGTAAAACTAGATCACGAGTGTGGGTTCATGTTTTGAGACGAGGATGTTCAACAATTTGAGTTTTTGACGAGTTCAAATTTCTCTGTTGTTTTCTCCCCTCTCATTGAACCTCATNGATGTACACATGGATGTTGTAGGGGCTGGAGGGACAGCCGAGCAGCAAGGCGGGGTCAAAGGCAAGTAGCCGGCAAACCCCTCAGCCAAGAAGACTGGTGGGAACAAGCCCCCCAACCACAAGCGTGGTCGTGACAATGTCGAGCTGCATGTGGCGCGTGAGCATCGTAACACGGCTTTCTGCAAGGGACTCTTCCACAACTGCATGCAGCCCGGACATTTCCGGGCTCAGTGCCCTGAAGTTGCTGGTTGTGGACACCCGGCCGTGGTAATGGACAGGCCGTGGGGCGGGGTTTCTCCACCCCTGAGTGATGTTAGTGGGGACCTCTCCAGAGTAAAACTAGATCACGAGTGTGGGTTCATGTTTTGAGACGAGGATGTTCAACAATTTGAGTTTTTGACGAGTTCAAATTTCTCTGTTGTTTTCTCCCCTCTCATTGAACCTCATTCTTTGCTTGCTGATCGACTTTACCCACTAAATCTTGCATCACCGGACGGGATGCATTACCGAACCTGCGTAGTGGTGGCGACATCGACCATCGTGCAAGAATTGTATAACACAGTGATTGAAGCAAACACCCTTAAGGTGATGAGTTCAATCATGTTTGTGGTACCTTTAGTGGACGATTTTGACCAAGTGAAATTTAAAGACTGGATGGTGCTAGCAGAATTCACACTTGTCCACAAGATGTGGACTAGAGTAGGTGTATCATGGGAGTTGCAGTGTCCGCCGTCTAGATTATGTGTACATCACAAACTCGGCTTGCCATCGTCGAGCCTGTTCACTCAGAAGAGTGGAGGCAACATGAAGATGCAGTTGAAAGTACACCTAGCTGGTGCTCCCGTGCATGTACTTGCTGACACTGAAGGAGATGAATCCTTTGTTAGCATTGGCTTTACGTGACATGTTGGCCTAACGTACGAGCCATCGAATGACAAATTTGTTGCTGGTGACAACGATACAGTACCCGTGATCGGTACTTGTAAAGTAAGTATTTGTATTCAAGGGTACACACAGAGTGTCACGTTGAAGGTACTCAACCTTCTTGACCCGTTTGACGTGGTGCTAGGCGATCCCCGGCTCCATGAAAACAAGGTGCTAATGTGCTTTGAATCAAAGCATTTGATCCTTTGAAAAGGAGAGCGTCGCTTTACGTTGATTCCGAGTGTGGAATTATTGCCGACCCGACTCAAAGTGCATGCTAGCTTGTCTACAATGCAGGTCAAGGGACGCATTCGACAAGGTTTTTAATGCTTCTTGGATTAGCTGCAAAACGTGGAGGATGATGTGAAGGAAGACACGACATAAGAGATCAAATCCCTATTGCCAGAGTTCTTGGATGTATTCCAAGACCCACCGGCTGGGCTTCCACCAGAAAGACACATGGGCCACACGATTCCACTGCAACCGGAGGCGACTCCTCCGTTCAGACCCATGTATCACCTTAGTCCAACAGAAAGGCGAGAGACCGAATGCCAAATCAAAGAGTACCTTGTAAAAGGTTGGATCGAGCCAAGTAGCTCGCCGTACCTTGCGCCAATCCTTTTTGTGAACAAAAATGACGGTGTTTTATGCATGTGCGTGGATTACCAAGCATTGAATAAGCTGGCGGTGAAAACCTGATTCCCTTTACCGTAGATTGAGGACCTTTTTGACCAACTCCAAGAGGCAAAAGTCTTTTCGTCACTAGATTTGTCTCAAGGGTACCATCAAATCCCCATCACAGAAGATGATGTTCCCAAAACCGCATTTCAAACACACATGGGACACTATCACTTTTGAGTGTTATGCTTTGGGCTTACAAATACCCTGGCAACCTTCCAAGGAGAAATGAACCAAACGTTCGTCAAGCAAGTTAGTCAATTTGACTTGGTTTTTCTGGACGCAACCTTGTTTTCTCCAAATGAGTGGAAGAGCACACGAACATCTGCGCGAAGTCCACGCAATCCTTCGGGAACAAAAGTTATATACAAAAGTGAGCAAGTGCAAGTTTGCACAAGATGAGCTCGAATACCTTGGACATATCGTCGGCAAAGACGACATCCATCTCGATCCACGAAAGGTCCAAGCCGTTGTAGACTGGCCACGCCCGAAAATGTTGAGCATATTCGGTTTTTCCTGGGCATTGTAAACTACTTTCGACAGTTTATGCAAGGGTATTTGACCTTGGTAGCACCGCTAACCAGGCTCACGAAAAAAGACGTGCACTCGGAATGGACATGAACATGGAAAAGCGTTCAGCTTGCGAGAAGACTTTTCTCAAAGTCAAAGAGATTCAATCCACAGTGCCCGTCCTAGCTCTTCCGGATCCATCGCAACTGTGGGAGGTGTCATGTGATGTGTCGGTGGTAGGACTCAGAGCCGTCTTCATGCAGAATGGTCACCCAGTTGCATATGAGATCCAAAATCTCATCCCCGTGTAGACGCACTATACGAATNAAGCGTTCAGCTTGCGAGAACACTTTTCTCAAAGTCAAAGAGATTCAATCCACATTGCCCGTCCTAGCTCTTCCGGATCCATCGCAACTGTGGGAGGTGTCATGTGATGTGTCGGTGGTAGGACTCAGAGCCGTCTTCATGCAGAATGGTCACCCAGTTGCATATGAGATCCAAAATCTCATCCCCGTGTAGACGCACTATACGAATGGGGATCAAGAGCTCCTTTTGGTAGTACACGCTTTCAAGATGTGGCATTGCTACATCGAAGGTGCTGAAGGGGGTGTGACGGTCGTGACCGAACATAACCCATTGGTGTTTTTCCAAACACAACCGAACGCGGCAAGACTGCAGGCGCGTCAGAACAAATACCTGAGCCAATTCTCGTTCACATGGGATTGTCGGCCAGGACGTATCAATGTGCCCGCCCCACTTAGCCGACAGCTTATGGAAATAAAAGCAACTACCAAGGTCAGTGGGTGTTTTATGGCCATTGCAACAGCAACAATACGAACACTAGATCCCCCTGAACCTCTACGTCAACCACCACGAGAGATTATCTATTACAACGGTTTTGTACACATGATCTGGATGGGACCCTCTTTGGATTCTTGGTTTCAAGACTTTCAAAATTTGAGCAAGCACGGATTGGTGGAGGCAGGAGGAATCTTTTCGCACAGAGAACAAGTTGTTGTGCCAAACTCGGGAGACCTTGGAGTAAAGATTATCTCCTAGTTCCACGACCTGTCGGTCGCAGGTCATGTGGGACCTCGGAAGACCGGACACACACTCTCAGACCACTATTGGTGGCCAAGATGGAGTGTCGATGTCCGTACGTATTGCATGATATGCGACCCAGGTCTTCGGAATAAGGCTAGTAACAAGAAGTTTGCTGGACTCCTCCAACAGCTCCCCATTCCTGGGACTGAATGGAAATGTGTCAGCATGGATTTCATTACTGGTCTTCCAGACACGACCCGTGGCCACGATGTAATACTAGTGGTTGTGGATCTTTTGATGAAGATGACACTCTTCATTCCTACAACCACTGACGTGAACGCAGAGGAGATCGCTCGTCTCTTCTTTGATGGTGTTGTAAAGTACCACGGCTTGCTATTGCGTATGATATTTGATCGAGATCAAAAATTTGCTAGTAAGTTATGGAAAAAGATACACGAGTACTTCGGCAGCGAGTCGCACATGTCAACAGGGTTCCACCCTCAAACAGACAAACAAACAGAGAGCATGAACCGCACTCTGGAACAAATGCTCCATATGTATGTGGACCCTGCCATGAATGAGTGGGACGAATTCCTAGCACCGGCAGAGTTTACGGTGAATAACTCGGCAAACGAGTCTACAAATTTCACACTGTTTGTGTTGAATCGTGGACATCATCCAGTGGTACCCTCTTCATTGGTGAAGAGTGGGAGTATAGAAGGAGAGGATCACTCTGCTCAAACCTTTGTCAAGCGTATTGACTCCCTGTTATAGGAGGCGAAGTGTCACCTTGAAGCTGCTTGGCAACGACAAAAGGCATTTGCCGACAAAAGTCGCCGTGAGGTCTAGATTCACATCGGTGACAAAATTTTGCTTAGCACTAAGAATCTTAGGCTAAAGTCGCCAGTGGCACGAAAATTTCTACCAAAGTGGATTGAGCCGTTTTCCATCATTGTACGCATTGAGCCAATGGCATATCGATTGTTGCTTGCGCCGAGTATGAAGATACATGACGTGTTTCATGTGAGCCTGTTGGCTCCATACACGGCAACGGGAACCGTTCAGCCACCACCGGCAGTCCTTGCTGCTGATGGCCAATACGAGGCTCTTTGCCTACTCCAACACTGAGAGCGTACTCCTCGGTCGCGAGTTGTTAGGGAATACCTTGTTCATTGCGCTGGGTGTGGACCTGAACACAACTCATGGGAGTACGAATCTTGGTTGCCCACATGAGTGGTCAACGAGTAGTTGAAAGAGCTGGTAGCTTGCACGGATCGACACGTGTCAGGAGGCACCACCTAAACGCATAAAAAGTGAACAACATTCCCGCAGGACGGCATTCATAGACTCCAACCATAGGAGGTTGGGGACGCCCAACATGGTTGTCTAGCGGACGCTCCAGCCTAAATGGGGAAAGCGGCTAGCCGTGCTGACCGACAAGCTGCAGCTTAGGTCCAAGTGCCATGCACGTGTTCATGTTTAGCAGGTGATTGAAATTATTCATTTTTCTTTCACAATGTTGATGCATCACTGACTGAAGATCCTGCTTGTTGTTCATGAACTAGGACGGTTCATAAAAAGTGGGGAGGAATTTAGCGGTGGTTGCGCACCACCCCTCGGGTCAGCCGGTTCAGTCCTCCCTCCTCGTTGAAACAAGGGGTGGTTGCGCACCACCCCTCGCGTCAGCGAGGGCTGGCCGGCAGCCAGCACTTCGCTGGCCGCCGGCCAGCTTGCTGCCGCCCGGCTGGACGACCGGCGGCCGGCCAAGCGATCCGCCGGCCACAAGCCGGCTAGCTGCCAGCCGCCGATTGTGGCCTCAGCCCGATCAGTGGCTGAGGGGCCACGAGGGTCTCGAGGGAGAGGCCTCGTGGCCTCGTGCCCTCGCCCCCCCTTACCCTCCTTTCAAGCGAGCAAGCGAAGACGAGGGATAGGGGGAGGGAGGTGAGAGCGAGGAACGAAAGGAGCCTACGAGAGAAGTCGGTGCGAAATCAACGATTGTGCCTCGCATGCAACGATTATGCGCTGACGCATAAAAAAAAAATCTTGAGTTTGTTTAAGACAAACTATGACTTTTGAAACCGGAAAACTCATGCGAATAGACGAGTTCAAGGTAAAAATCCTCGGTTTGGGTCCCAAAACCAGGGGTAAGATTAAAAACGGAAATGGGCCTCTAGAGACTCAAAATATTCGAGTCTCCCTGCTCTGGGTCATTGATGATGATTGTCCCTTAGTCCTGTGAAGGGGGTTAACCCTTAACGCAGATTGAGAATGCCATTCTGTGACCTGGGAGGACGATTTCAGAGCAGGAGCTGGAGACACGACATGTTACAACTCAACATTACTTATCCCATCACCTTTACCCCGGGTCTTTCATCATCTTGGACAAGGAATCTGACTGTAACGAACATTGTCCATTTTGCAACAAAGTGGGGAGCCAAAACAGAGGCCCTCCGAGGCCCTAAACAATTGTCCAAGGAGGCCGCGTGAATGGTCGCCTCTCCTTTTGGCTGAGACACACTGCGCCATGAACGGACGGGATCGTCAAAGGACATTGATGTAAAACATGCATCATACTCCTACTCATTACACGTGGCAGCTCCACGTGGAAACGGGAACACAACACACCTTGTGAGAAAAATTCGTTGGGAGTGGCGTGATGAATTTTGCATCGCGACACTTCTCTTACCTCAAGTCCGACCATGAGGTATTTTGCGAGCTAGATACAAACTAGAATATAGTCTGTGTATACTTTTCTAGGCCTTGGCTCTTTGAAACTTGAGCCGAGTTACTTTTCTAGGCTTTGGCTCTTTGAAACTTGTACCTTACAGACAGGTGCTCAAGTTTCAAAGAGCCAAACCCTATAAAAGTACCTTGTGGACCTTATAGACAGTTTCAAGTACCTTGTGTACTCAATAACTTTGAAGGACCAATTTCGATTGAAAAAATGGTCCATATGGTACATTCCTCCCCCTTGCTTCAAATCCTCCTCGTTTGAATTTGGTCATCAAGGTTTGGATTATTGCGTACTCCATGGTGCAAACCATGCAACAACAAGTGTACATAAGATCCTGTGTGAACTCTTGTCATCCACAACAAAATTGTGTCACATTCACACAGAATCACACGCATGTATGGTTTTTATGATTATGATCATTCACGTACAACATCCAGTGTTGATTGTATGATCCCTTGGCTCTTGCCAAGACAACACACATAAGATCTTTGTACGTTCGTCACATGTGTTGGTGTGTCTTCATTGAATATCCATCACACGTGTGTATCAGCAACATGGTCAACATGTTGTAGGATGTATATTGTGAACAATTTCTTGCCAGTTGGATGAGGGTAGATAGGATGAATTTTCCCACATTCCATGTAATACATGTTCAGCAAGCTGATGTGGTGACGCCACCTCCCCTTTTGCAAGGAGCGTCTTTACGACCAGCTAACTGGGTGTAACGGGCTGGATCTCCAGCTCCTACTCTGAAGTCGTCGTCGGAGTTTGCAGAATGGCGTTCTCAGTCCGCGTCAGGGATTTACCCCCTTCGCAAGACTGAGGGGCAATCGTCATCAACCCAGAGCAGGGAGACTAGAATATTTCGAGTCTCCGGAGGCCCATTTCCGTTTTTAATCAAACCCCTGGTTTTGGGACCCAAACTGGGGGTTTTCACCTCGCACTCGTGTGTTCGCACGAGTTATTTTGTTCGTTTTATGTTGAAGTTTGTCGTAAACAAACTTCGATTCATACTTTGTCGTTCTGGCACGAAATCGTCACGTGCGATGCACGCTGGCGATTTCGCGCCAGCTATTTCTACCTCCCCCTCGCTCCCCCTATCCCTTGTCCTCTCTTGCTCGTTTGCAAGGAGGGCGAGGGGGGACGAGGGCACGAGGCCACGAGGCCTCCCCCTCGAGGCCCTCGTGGCCTCCCAGCCACCGATCCGGCTGAGGCCGCGATCGGCGGCTGGTAGCTTGCCGGCCGGTGGCCGGCCGGTCGCTTGGCCGGCCGCCGGCCGTCCAGCCGGCCGGCAGCGAGCTGGCCGACGGCCAACGAACTGCTGGCCGCCGGCCAGCCCTCACTGACGCGAGGAGGGAGGGCCGAACCGGCCCTCCCGCTACATTCCTCCCCACTTATTAATAACCGTCCCGGTTCATGAACAACAAGTAGGATTGTCAGTCAGTGAGTCATCAACATTGTGAAAGAAAATTAATAATTTCAATCACCAGCTAAACATGAACACGTGCATGGTACTTAGACCTAAGCTGCAGCTTGTAGGTCAGCACGGCTAGCGGCCTCCCCCCTTTAGGCTGGAGCGTCCGCGCGACAACCATGTTGGGCGTCCCCAACCTCCTATGGTCGCTGTCCATGAATGCTGCCCTGTGGGNGTACCTCCTGCCACGCGTCGATCTGTGCGAGCTGCAAGCTCGCTCCAGTACTCGTTGACCACCCCTGTGGGCAACCGAGATTCGGGCTCCCATGAATTATGTTCAGGTCCACAACCGGCCCAATGAACGAGGTACTCCCTGACAACGCGCGACCGAAGAGTACGCTCTTGGTGCTGGAGTAGTCGAAGGACCTCATATTGGCCGTCGGCAGCCAGGACTGCTGGCGGTGGGTGAACGGTTCCTTCTGCCGTGTATGGAGCCAGAAGGCTCACATGAAAAATGTCATGTATCTTCATACTCGGCGGAAGTAGCAATCGGTATGCCACTGGCCCGATGCGTGCCACAATGGGAAATGGCCCAATCCACTTCGGTAGAAGTTTTCTTGCCCCTGGCGACTTCAGTCGAAGGTTTTTAGTGCTGAGCAGCACTTTGTCACCGATGTCAAACGACACCTCCCGGCGACCTTTGTCAGCATATGCCTTTTGGCGCTGCAGAGCTGCTTGAAGGTAACCCTTCGCCTCCTATAACAAGGATTCGATGCGCTCGGCAAAGGCTTGAGCGGAAGGAACCTGCCCTCCTGTACTCCCACTCTTCACCAATGAAGAGGGCACCATTGGATGCCGACCACTGTTCAACACGAACGGTGTGAACTGTGTGGACTCGTTCACCGAGTTGTTCACCGCAAGCTCTGCCGGTGCTAGGAATTCGTCCCAATCATGCATGGTCCACGTACATGCGGAGCATCTGCTCCAGAGTGCGATTCATGCGCTCTGTTTGTCTGTCAGTTTGAGGGTGAAATGCTGTCGACATTTGCGACTCACTACCGAAGTACTCGTGCATCTTTTGCCAGAACTTACTAGCAAATTTTTGATCTCGATCGGAGATAATGCGCAACGGTAAGCCGTGGTACTTTACGACACCCTCAAAGAAGAGACGAGCGGTCTCCTCTGCGTTCACGTCAGTGGTTGTAGGAATGAAGTGTGTCATCTTCGTCAAAAGATCCACAACCACTAGTATTGCATCATGGCCACGGGCCGTGTCCGGAAGACCAGTAATGAAGTCCATGCTGACGCACTCCCATGGAGTCCCAGGAATGGGAAGCTGCTGGAGGAGTCCCGTAGGCTTCTTGTTACTAGCCTTATTCCGAAGACATGGGTCGCATGTCAAGCAATACTTACGGACATCGACACTCCACCCTGGCCACCAATAGTGGTCCGAGAGTGCCTGTCCGGTCTTTCGGGGTCCCACATGACCTGCGACCGGCGGGTCGTGGAACTGGGAGATAACCTTTGCTCGAAGGTCTCCCGAGTTTGGCACAACAACTTGTTCTCCGTGCCAGAAGATTCCTGCGGCCTCCACCAAGCCGTACTTGTCCAGATTTTGAGAGTCTTGAAACCAAGAATCCACATAGTATCCCATCCGGATCCTGTTTACAAAACCGTTGTAATGGATAATCTCTCGTGGTGGTTGCCGCAGAGGTGCAGGGGGATCTGGTGGTTGTATGGACGTTGTTGCAATGGCCATAAAACACCCACTGCCCTCGGTGGTTGCTTTAATTTCCAGAGGCTGTCGACTTAGTGGATCGGCCACATTGATGCGTCCTGGCCGATATTCCCATGTGAACAAGAATCGACTCAGGTATTCGCTCTAATGCGCCTGTCGTCTTGACAGGTTTGGTTGTGTTTGGAAAAACACTAATGGATTATGGTCGGTCACGACCGTCACACCCCCTTCAGCACCCTCGAGGTAGCAACGCCACATCTTGAAAGCGTGTACTACCGCAAGGAGCTCTTGATCCCCAGTCGTGTACCGCGTTTCTGCGGGTATGAGCTTCCGGCTCTCATACGCAACTGGGTGACCGTTCTGCATGAGGACGGCTCCAAGTCCAACTACCAACGCATCCCATCGAACCTCCCACGGTTGCGATGGATCCGGAAGAGCTAGGACGGGCGCCGTGGAGAGAAGCTCTTTGACTTTGAGAAAAGCGTTCTCGCAATCAGATGTCCATTCCCAACGCACGTCTTTTTGCGTGAGCCTGGTTAGCGGTGCTACCAGGGTCGAATACCCTTGCATAAACCGTCGAAAGTAGTTTGCAAGGCCGAGGAAAGACCGATTCTGCCCAACATTTTCGGGGCGTGGCCAGTCCACAACGGCTTGGACTTTTCGTGGGTCGACGCGGATGCCGTCCTTGCCGACGATGTGTCCAAGGTACTCGAGCTCATCTTGTGCAAACTTGCACTTGCTCACTTTCGTATAGAACTTTTGTTCCCAAAGGATTGCGAGAACTTCGCACAGATGTTCTATGTGCTCTTCCATTGATTTGGAGAAAACCAAGATGTCATCCAGGTAAACCAAGACAAACTGTCCGCGTTGCCTGGCGAACGTTCGGTTCATTTCTCCTTGGAAAGTTGCCGGGGCATTTGTAAGCCCGAAGCATAACACTCGGAACTGATAGTGTCCCATGTGCGTTCGAAACGCGGTTTTGGGCACATCATCTTGCGTGATGCGGATTTGATGGTACCCTTGAGACAAATCCAAGGAAGAAAATACTTTTGCGCCTTGGAGCTGTTCAAAAAGGTCCTCAATCCGCGGTAAGGGGAATCAATTTTTCACCGTCAGCTTGTTCAAGGCCCGGTAATCCACGCACATGCGTAAACCACCGTCCTTTTTGTTCACAAAAAGGATCGGCGTACCGTACGGCGAGCTACTTGGCTCGATCCATCCTTTTGCAAGGTACTCTTTGATTTGGCGTTCGGCCTCTCGCCTTTTTGCTGGACTAAGGCGATACATGGGTCTGAACGAAGGAGTCGCCTTTGGTTATAGCGGAATCTTGTGGCCCATGTGTCTTTCTGGTGGAAGCCCAGCTGGTGGGTCTTGGAATACATCTGAGAACTCTGCCAATAGAGATCTCATCTCTTGTGGCGTGTCTTCCGTCACGTCATCCTCCACTTACTGCAGCTGAGCCAAGAAGTATCGACAACCTTGTCGAATACGTCTCTTGACCTGCATTGCAGACAAGCTAGCATGGACTTTGAGTCGGGTCGGTGATAATCCGTACTCGGAATCAACGTAAAGCGGCATTGTCCTTTTCGGAGGATCAAACGCTTTGATTCAAAACACATTAGAGCCTTGTTGTCACAGAGCCAGGGATCGCCTAGCACCACGTCAAACGGGTCAAGAAGGTTGAGTACCTTCAACGTGACACTCTGTGTGTACCCTTGAATACAAATTTTTGCTTTACAAGTACCGATCATGGGTACCATACGGTTGTCACCGACAACAACTGTGCCATTCGATGGCTCGTACTTCAGGCCAACCCGACGGGTAAAGCCAAGGCTGACAAAAGAGTCGTCCCCTCCTGTGTCAGCAAGTACGTTCACGGGAGCACCAGCTAGGTGTCCTTTGAACTGCATCGTCATGCTGCCTCCACTCTTCCGAGTGAATAGACTCGACGACGGTAAGGCGAGCTTGTGATAAACACAGAATCTGTACGACAGGCGTCGTAACTCCTATGATTCACCCACTCGAGTCCACATCTTGTGGGCACGTGTGAATTCGGCCAGCACCTTCCGGTCTTTAAATTTCACTGGGTCGAAATCGTCGACTAAAGGTACTGCGAGTGTGATTGAACTCATCGCTTTGAGGGCGTTTGTTTCAATCACCGTGTTACACAACTCTTGCACAGTGGTTGGTGTCGCCACCACTAAGCAGGTTCGGTCATGCATCTCGTCTGGCGATGCAAGATTTAGTGGGGAATGTCGATCAGCAAGTGCAGAATGAGGTTCAATGAGAGGGGAGAAAACAACAGAGAAATTTGAACTCGTCAAAAACTCAAATTGTTTAACATCCTCGTCTGAAAACATAAACTCACACTCGTGATCCACTTTTACCCCTAAGTGGTCCCCACTGACGTCACTCATGGGTGGGGAAAATCCGCCCCACGGCCCTGTCCGTTACCACGGCCGGGCCCATTGCCGCGACCGCGACCCTGTCCACGGCCTCGTCCGCGGCCTCCTGCTGCACCATCCCCACGAGGTGCTGCTGCTGCAGCTAGCGCCGCGGCCTCTTGTCCACCACCAGCAGCCTCTGGGCACTGAGCCCTAAAGTGGCCCGGCTGCATGCAGTTGTGGCAGAGCCCTTCGCGGAAGGCTGCGTTGCGACGCTCACGCGCCGCCTGCAGCTCGTCATTCTCGCGGCTGCGCTTGTTGTTGGGACCCTTGTATCGACGAGCCTTCTTGGCTGGAGGGTTTGTAGGCTTCTTGCCCTTGGCCCCGCCTCGCTTTCCGGCTGACCCACCAACCCCTGCAGTGTCCACGCGCATGTCGCGACCCTACTGTGCACGCGCGTTCGGCCGTGCATCAGAGTAGTACTTCGGGTTCGCCGAGTACACTTCGCTCATGTAGTCGCGCAACGCCCTCCAGCTTGTCCAAGCTTGGCCAGTGGCTGTCGTGGTGGTCTTGTCCTTCAGCTTCTCGCTGGCGAGACCATCACGCAAGTACTCCAGTAGCATGCACTCCGGGTACTTGAACGTGTGAGTGCCATCGCCCTCGGTGAAGCTTTCGGTTTCCTCCACGAGTACGGTGAACTCGCTCAAGTAGGATTCGAGCGAGCTAGCCAGCTGCCTCAAGTCCTTGATCTTGTGGAAGGCGCACTGCGCCTCCTCACGTTGGGTGCACTTCTTGTGCATAATCGTGCAGAAGGCCTCCCACGGCATGGGCTGCCACTCGAGGTGCGGCTGCTGCGCAGTCCACTCCTTGACCACATACTTGAAGAGTTTGTCTTCAAGCCGCGTCGTAGCAAGGTCGCCCCACTGACTGAGTGGCGCCTTGTGGACACGTAGGACATGCTCCATGCGGTTCAGCCAGTCGGTCAGCTTCACGCCCTTCCGGAAGATCTCCACACTGTGGAGGAAGGACGTGTTCATGACCGACCCCGAAGTCGTCTAGGTAGGCAAGTCGTCGATTCCGTCGGCAGTGGCCTCCGCAGCTATGGCACGCTGTACTTGCTGCTGCATCCGCACCTGGGTCATGCTCTGCAACGCCTTGTCGAGGTCGTTGCATCGGCGGCTTGCCTCATGCGCGGCAAGGCGCTGCAGCTGGCGATCACGGTCAAGGTCCGTGATGCTCTGCCCGACCTTGGCCAGCAGGTTGGCGAACGCAAACTTGAGCTCTGATGTCGTCAGAGCATCGGCGATAGCCTCCAGGGCCTCGCATTGTCCGTGCACCCTTACCCACTACAAGAGGGTACGGTTCGCGTACACGCCTCCAAGGAGCCCCACCTTTTGGAGGAGACTTTCGTCGGCGACGACGCTCGAGTTGGCCCTGCCTTGCCCCATTGCGGCCGCATCGTAGGAAGGAGGG
>SZWC01017561.1:11142-47054 GCA_023375785.1 Penium margaritaceum | reverse complement strand
AGGGAGGGAGGGAGGGCGGGAGGGAGGGAGGGAGAGAGGGAGGGAGGGAGTTGGGGAGGAGGTAGAGATGGTGACAAGGAGGACATGAGGGAGGGTGGAATGGAGGGAGGGGGGAGAGAGAAGGAAGGAGGGATGTATGGAGGGACAGAGGGAGAGAGATGGAAAGGGGGGGGGGGGGGGACCCACATAGGTTATGGATTGTTGATCATGAACCAGATTCGCTGCGCACGGTAGTAATGGAGCGGCGCAATTCAGAAGCAGAAAGGAGCACAAGGCAGCTCGGTATGGGGTAATGCAACGTGGCACTGTGCGCAGCATTGGACCGTTTGCCATCGACAGACTGAGGCGGCGCAGTAGTTCAACCTTCGATACCTCGGTTCAGTCTAAAGAAAAGAGTGATTCAGCAGGTGGAGTCCGACGCCGACACCAGTGTCTGGAGGGCAGGAGATCGGGACGAACACTCAATGTGGCCCCAGTCCGGCTAGCTCTCATCACACTGGCCCAATTTCCAGAACCTAAGCATAGTGTGCCCAGTTTTTGGAAACATCAACTGTTCTGCCAAACGGAGCATACATGGCGTTTTATGCCAAATGAAACGTACATGGTGAGCAGGTTGCAAGGCAGAACACGATTTAGTAAATGGGACACTTGAGCCATTCAAAACTAGCGATAAGTGTACTTCGATGACAATTGTCGGAATGATCGAACATGTATATACAAGTGTTGAGTTACGAATAACGCATACTTGGGGTCGTTGGGTCCATTTTCAAGCGACGCGTGCGGAGTCACATCCTGAGTGGTGGGATTCCAGAAGGTCCGTGGAGAAGTCGGGAGTCTTCGAGAATCGACGGTTAACATGCGAGATGCATCTTTATAAATCCATGTCTGTCTCGGAGCATCGAGAACTGGATTGAAAGGTAGTGATAATTTTGTTCCTATGTTCACAAGAGTGGTCGAAGTTGTCTGGGATTATCTAGTAAGGGAGAGGCAATAGCTTGAAACTGCTAAAGCGCAAGTTGGGGCAATAGCGTTGTTGATGGAGTGTGCGTGCTTGCACGCTCGTTGCTTAGTCTGCTGCCCTCGCAGTCTGCCGCTGTAGAGTTCAAGTCTGAATGCTGTGGATTTCTTACTCAGAAGTGAGAGCGCCAGTGCTGGCGCCAGACAGCAACCGAAAACTGAAAGTGACTGTCGAGGGATGAAGAATGAACAACAATGGGGGACCCATCCAAGTTTTAGCCCCCCCCCCCCAGCTCTATAGGGCTCCTTACTTAGCTAACCAGCCAATCAGAAAATTGACATACTTTTTGGCATGCAGGCTTTTCTACATGAGCCCTGCCACATGCCGACAGCCCAAAACCCAGGCATCGTTCGTTTTGCCTAAAAATTGAACCATACCATAATTCCAACACTTCAAACACATTCATGCATGTAGAAACAACTAGAAAATTAGCAGCAAGGAGTTATGGCAAATGGAAAACCTAGGCAGCAGGTTGGGGCAGCAACTTGTTGATGCAGCGTGCGGGCTTCCACGCTCGTTGCTTAAGTCAGCTGCCCCCTCAGTCTGATGCTCTAGAGACTAAGTCTAGAAGCTCTGGATTTGTTACTCAGAAACGCGCGCACCAAAGTTAGCGCCAGAAAGTAGCTGAAAACTGAATGTAACTGGCTAGGAGTGAAGAATAAGCAACAATGGGAGACCCCTCCAAGTTCTAGCTCCCCCCCACTAGTGTAGAAGTTGTTACTCAGCTAACCAGCCAATCAGAAAATAGCCGTGGACCTATTTTCTGGGGGCAACTATATGCGAACTGCTTGGTTTGCGACTCGCATAGACGCGAGGTGACGGGTCCACATCGCGACGATGGTAGGTGCCTGTTTCGCTTGTCAGTACATTATAAATGTCGAATTCGGAGTTCTATGTCTAGTTTATGCCTTTTTTCAAGCCGCACATAAGCAACGACCTGCAATCGTTGGAAACCAGTCTCGCATGTTCTGTTCGAGCGACCGAGTAGACAGCGACCCTAATCGATGGGAACCTTTTTGAGTTCTCAGCAGGTTGACGAAGTTTCTCGTACACACCATATTTTTCTTCGATTCAAACAAACAGGATCCATTTCACAGGCACCGACGAACAGTACCCAAAATTTTCCAAACAGCGGGGAACATCCAACCCACGGATCGTGCAGACTCCGAGGCCGCTCTCATTGGTCTAAGATGCATGTGCTGAGATCCTGATTCGTCGGTGTATTTGGAACATTTTATTCCCATTTCACCAGAGCTATCGAAATCAGACAAGAGTATTCGAAGAGTATTCGTCCATCCGTCGGTTTCGATCCATGCATGAATTTGACGGCATTCAACATGATCGTTTTTCCCCTCAGACGGGCATCCAATGGGACGGCGCTCCCAAGACAGGCCCCTCCGACTGACCAGGAAGGGCGAAGGCATCAACTAGCTACGATTTCCGATGGAAGGCAGCCCGCGTCAAGACGGGTGTCGAACAAGGCACCTCGGACAAATTTATCCATTTTCTGGCTGGCAGGGTTTTCTCGGTGAGCCCTGCCAGACGCCCGACAGCCCAAAACCGGGGCGTCGTCCGTTTTGCCTGAAAACTGGACCATACCATAATACCGACGCTGCGAATGCAGTCGTGCGGTCAAAATCGGGTAGAAAAACAGTAGCAAAGAGTTATGGCTGCCCGAACCCAGGCAGTGCCTACGGTGGTCCAAGATGCCGAACAGGGCCATACAGCATGCAGCAAGGACCCTAGGCAGAGCATGACGATGCAGACGCGACGGGACGCTTTGGACGCATGCAAACAGCAATTGCGGTGGCAGTGATCGCCGGCAGCACGACCGCCGAGGAGGCCTGCCAATGGAGCTGAGCACGTCGCCGGAGAGAGGAGGTTCCAGCGAACTGCGAGTAGACCTCAGCGTTCGTTGGCTCCACCTGACAACCCTCCATCAGCTTCGATTTGGCCGTCAGTCATCTGCACGCCGATGTACATAAGCCGGGAGGACACAACAGAGCACAATGAGGGATGCACAAAAAACCAACACTCCCCCATGACTCACAGGCGTAGTGTACATGGGCGGGCAGAGAAACGGTCAATATCCAGACTCCCCCAAGGTACGCAGAGATGCAGGCAGAGACAAAGAGGGCAACTCACGGACGCACACCGATTGAACTCACAGCCTTCTTGAACGAGTCCCGCTTCAGTGCTTTGGTCAGGAAGTCAGCCAGCTGTCGTGTTGTCTCAACCCATACGATGCTGATGCTGTCGTCATGCAACAACGAACGTACATAGTGATACTCAACATTGATGTACTTTGTGCGTGTGTGATGCACACCGTGATTGTCGGCGATGGCCATGGCACTCTCATTGTCACAATGCAAGGTGATGGATGCGACAGACTGACGCAACTCGGACAGCAGACGACGCAACCACACACTCTCACACGCGCCTGAGCCAAGCGCCACGTACTCAGCCTCAGCGGTACTGCGTGCAATGCACCCCTGCTTGCCACTACGCCAGGACACGGCTGTGCCGCCGACCAGAACGATCCAGCCTGTGCTACTCTTACCGTCTGGACTGCCGGCCCAGTCACTGTCGGTGTAGCCCACTGCGACGACGGACGGCTGACGGCGGAACATGAGACCTTGCCGAGGGGTCAAGACGACATAGCGCATCACTCGGATCGCGGCCTCGGATTGGAGGTGATGCGGCTCTTGAGAGAACTGGGCCAGGAGGTTGACAGCGAACGCGATGTCTGGGCGCGTCGTCGTCGCCAAGAACATCAGTGACCTGATGACCCGCAGATACATGGTCACATCAATAGGCTCCCCCACAACAGCTGGGTCATGACTTTTCAGCTTCACCTGGCCATCAGGTGACATGGATGAAGATGCGCTAGGCACGAGGGGTAGGTCCTCGGCGAAGCGAGTGGACAGGGTCTGCACATAGGCAGCCTGGTGGACGTGTAAGATGCCCTGGGAGCGATCATGCTCGAGCTCCATGCCCAGGAAGACTCGGACAGACTCGAGATCCTTCATCTGGTAGGCAGCGTACAGCATGTCCTTGACACGGTAGATGGCAGCCGCGTCTCGCGACGCATTGAGGAGATCGACGACGTAGACCAGAACCGCGGCGAAGGTTTGACCTCGCGGGCTGACGAACAGTGTGGGGTCAGCGGTGTTGCGCTGGAGGCCGCCACGGAGAAGCGTGCTGCTGATCTCCTGGTTCCAGCACCGAGGCGACTGCTTCAGGCCATAGAGGGCCTTCCGCAGCCGCCAAACTCTCCCAGTGCTGTCGTCAAAGCCTGGGGGCTACGTCATGTAGAGCTCCTCACCCTCCAGTGAGCCATGGAGGAACGCGTTGCTCATGTCCATCTGATGCAGCTCCCACCTGTGCTGGGCAACCAGGCTGAAGAGCGCCCGGCTAGTGGAGAACCGACCGATTGGGGCGAAGATCTGGTCGTAATCGATCCCAGGGACCTGAGAAAACCCCTTTGCTATGAGGCGGGCCTTGTACTTATCCAAGGATCCGTCAGGCTTCCACATACGCGGAAAGACCCACTTGGCACCAATGGCCTTCCGACCTGGAGGGAGGTCGACAAGGTCATACACATGGTGCTGTCAGATAGTAGCGAGCTCCTTGGCGCAGGCAGCATCCCAATGTGCGGCCTCAGGGGAGGCTCGAGCCTCGCGTAGGGTGGAAGGGTCCTCTGGGCGCGCTGTGGTCCGGACAGAGAGGGCGTGTGCATCACGAGCCCCAGGTGGGATGCGGGCGAGTGCAGCCACAACAGCATGGTAATGCTCGTGATGAAGCATGGCGTAGCCCAATGCAGATCCCGGGTGAAGGTCTGCGATGATGGCGGAATTGGTCAGGCAGAGAGCCTTTGTGCCGTGGTCCCCACTCACGACCGAGTGAGTGGAGGAGACACGTGGAGCCACAGGGGGTGGAGGCACCACGAGACGCGGAGCGACGGTGTGCGTGCTCACTGTCGGCCGAGGTCGGAGGCTGCCGCATGGGCCACGTGTGTAGCGCGGTCGGGCAGAAGATGGCCCTGAGTCCGATGGGCCGACGGAAATGGACGGGGCTACTGGTCCGGACGAGCCAGCAAATGCGACAGGCGCTGCTGGCCCGGAGGGGCCAGTTGGCCCGGAGGAGCCAGCAGACGCGACAGGCGCTGCTAGTGCGGAGGGGCTTGTGGACATGACAGGGGCTGCTGGGCCAGAAGGGCCAGCGGACGCGACTGGGGCTGGCGGCCCGGAGGGGCGAGCAGACGTGACTGGGGCTGCTGGCCCAGAGGGGCCAGTGGACACGACTGGGGCAACGGGTCCGGAGGGGCCATCAGACGTGACAAGAGCTGCGGGCCCAGAGGGGCCAGCAGACGCGACTGGGCGGTCGGCCCGGAGGGGCCATCGGAAGCGACTGGGGCTGCAGGCCCGGAGGGGCCAGCGGACACGATATGTGCTGCTGGCTCGAAGGGGCCAGCGGACGCGATTGGGGCAACTGGTCCGGAGGGGCCAGCGGACGCGACTGGGGCAGCTGGTGCGGAGGGGCCAGTGGACGCGACTTGGGCAGCTGGTCCGGAGGGGCCAGCGGACGCGGCTGGGATTGTTGGCCCGGGGGGGCCAGCGGACGCGGCAGGGGCTACCGGCTCATAGGGACGGAGTAATGTGTCACCCGGAAGCGACAGGACGGAGGACCGACTCACCACACCCCCACGCGACGAGAGGGACACGGACGAGCCCGAGCAGATGAGGTCGCGGGGAAACAGGTCCTCAAAGAAGAGGGCATCGCGGGACTCGACGATGCAGTGTTGGGATGGGTCCCAGAAGAGCCAGGCCTTGGACTGACGAGACACACCGAGGAAGGTGCAGGGGCGTCCGCGGGGGGCAAGCTTGCCGCCCTGCTGTGGGGCGGGCAGCCACACAACCGCCACGTAGCCCCAGACGCGAGCCGGGCGGAGGTCAGCGCGCCGACCGCACCAGTGCTGGTAGGGCGTGTACTGGCGGGGAAGGGGACCGTGGGGAACCCGGTTCCAGACCCAGGTCATGTAGGTCATGGCTTCAAAATAGAAGCCATCGGAGAGACCGGACTCGACCCGCATGGTGCGAACGGCGTCGGCCATGGTGTGGTTCCACCGCTCGGAGACGCCGTTCTGGGCGGGTGTGTAGGGCGCAGACGTCTCATGGTGGATCCCGCGGGAGGCGAGAAAGGTTGTGGCCTCACCTAGGTACTGGCTACCGTGGTCGGAACGAAAGCGGCGAAGGGGACGGCCACATTCGCCCTGCGCGAGGACAAGCCAGTCCTGAATGGTTCGGGCGACATCGCTCTTCTGCCGAAGGCAGAAGACCCAACGGTAGCGAGAATAGTCGTCCGTAAGAGTGAGGACATAGCGGCCATGCTCACCAATGGAATCAGTGGAGAGAGGGCCCATGGCGTCCGAGTGGACAAGGTCAAGAGGGGCAGATGCACGGGAGGAAGAGAGGGGGTACGTGGACCGGTGCATCTTCCACTGAGCGCAGTCAATGCACTCAGTGGGGCACAGGAGAGGGAAAGTCTCCGGATCTAGGCCCTTAGCCGGCTGGGTGCAGAGCATGCTTTCTACGGCGGCAGCGTGGACGTGGCAAAGGTGGCAGTGCAAGAGGCGGGTGTGCTGAGGAGAAAGCGTGCTGGTGACAAACACATTACCTGTGGCGGCCGACGGGGAGGAGACGGGAGGGGAAAAGGAGAGGCATGAACGTGCCACAAGTTACCACAAGCAGTGGCGTGTAGTACGACAAGACCAGACGGACGCAAGGACATAGTGCCGACACAACGTGAGTGCACAACGTCCATGCTCATGCGGTTAAGGGTAGTCATGGACAGGAGGCTGAGCTTGAGACCAGGGACGAAGAGAACATCGGTCAGAAAGACGTCACCGGCCAGACCACGGAAACGAACGACGCCAACACCACAGACAAGTACCACTTGTCCGGAACCCGTCCGCACATCGGAGACATCGCCGACAGGACCGAGCATACTGAAGGCCTCAAGAGAGGCCGTCATGTGATGCGTGGCCCCAGAGTTGATGATCCACGTATCAGCAGGGTCCTGGACATGGGTCGCCAGATCACTCACGGTCACATGGTAGCAAGCGATGGACGCGGACACGGTGGAAGGAGGCGTGAAACGAGACTGCCAATCGTCAAGCTACGCAATGTCGTCAAGGAGTGGGGTGGACGAGACCACGGGAGACGACGAGACAGACGAGGGAACGGGACACGACCGCAGCTCAGTCTCAGTCATACACGGATGGGCCGGAGGGCAGGAGGTGACGCAACTCGCACTTCCCTGGGGAGGAGGGCGAGGCAGGCCAAGCTGGAGCGCAATGAACTACTCAAGCTGACGATCACGGGAGGACGGCCCAGGAGTGTAGACGGAGTACGGAGTGACGACGCCGGAGCCCGGGTAGGAGGAGGGCTGAGGCGGCGAAGGTAGTGGAGGTGCCGACGGCTGAGGGTAGTACTGCTGCGGGTAGTACTGCTACGACGCGGGTGTCTGCGGGACAGGCGGAGCTGTCGGAGTGGCAGAGCTGCTGGACGAGGTCGGAGTGTCAGGGCCAGCAGCAACGACGGCGGCAGAAGCGAGGCAATGTTCTCATTGGCGGTACATGGTGGCAATGACGCGTGCCTCGTCCGTCAGGAGAGGGCACGTGTACCACCCGTGCCCGGGCTGGCCACAGTTGTGGCAGACCGAGCCACCATCGTGAGACCCGGTCGATGACTGCTACTGCTGCTGATGCGATGGAACCTTGCCTTTCTTGTTCCGACTTTTCTTCTTCTTCCCCGAAGACGATGAGGTAGCTGCGACGGGGGAGGCGACGGCCACAGAGGCAACGGCAGGGGAGGCGACGGCAGGGGATGCAAGGGCCTTCAAGCGGTGGAGCTGGGACTCCTGGCAAGCTTCCTCAATGCAAAGGAAGAGGTCATATGCCCAGTCCATGAGGGTTCCCTGGGCCTCCATGGTGGATAGGACGTCCTGAGGATAATGGACGAAGACGTCCGCGTACACGCTGGTGGCGCCGTGCTTGATGGTGAGGAGCGCGGACAGAGGGGGCGGAGCAGATTTGCCGAGTCGATGGAGGATGTCCTTCGCCCGCTGCCAGTAGGCAGTGACCGTCTCGGTCTCCCCCATGTGCAGGGAGTTGAACTCCCGGAGCTGACGGCTGATCTCAGCATCGCTAGACAGGCGATGGGGCCTGGTGAGGACGTGCCATGCGGCTGTAGGATCTGGGATGTCGCTAGCGGTGAAGTCGCCAAGGAAGGGCTCCAGGACAAGGCGGGAAACTAGGGGGGCGACTGGTACAAGGGCACAGACGGCGCGACCAGCGTCATACAGCTTATTGGCCTGGGTGGAGTCGTAAGGGAGGGTGTAGTAGGCCCACAGACCCTCATCCTACGCCCAGATTTGGAAGCTGAGCTCCCTGCTCCGGAACTGCTCGCCGGCCTGAAGCGGCGGCGACGGTGTCTCAAAGTCCTTCTACCTGCGGCCGGCACCCAGAGTGGGGCTAAGGACTGAGGTCACTGTCTGCCGTTGGCATTGAGTCTGCTATTGTGCCAGGTAGTACGTGGCGGAGGACACAGCGGGGCTAGCGTGCCCTGGAGGGATGAACGACGGTAGCACATTGGTGGCGGTTTGGGAGGCGACTGGCTGTATCGCTGCAACTTGTTGCGTCAAGGCGGCGTGCTGTTGCTGAAGAGTAGTGAGAGGGTCAGGGTTGCTGCCAACGTTACCAGTGGGCTGCTGCTGCTGTTGCTGCTGCTGCTGCTGTAGTGGCGGCGGCTGCTGCTGCTCCAGCGGCGGCGGCTGCTGCTATTGAGGCGGCACCGGCTGCTGCTACTATAGGGGCGGCGGCTGTTGCAGCTGTAGCGGCGGCGGCTGCTGCTGCTGAGGTGGCGGCGGTAGCTCCTGCTACTGCTGTTGCTGTTGCTACTTTGGCTGCTGCTGGTGCGGCGACAGTAGCTACTGTTGCCGTGGCGGTGGTGGCTGCTCCTGCTACTGCGGCGGCGGCGGCTACTACTGCTGCGGCGGCGGCGGCTACTGCTGCTACAGCGGCAGCGGGTGCTGCTGCTGCTGTTGTTGCTACTGTAGTCACTGCAAGAAAGGAGGGGTAGGGCCCCCCCCAACAGAGGAGGATCCCTCCTTGCCGGGACTCCGAGCCATGACTTATTGACCCTTGTGTTTTTTTTTGTTGTCTTAGTGTTCTTGATGGCAACAGGAGGTTGGGGAGGTGGGGATTCTACCCACCCCTTTGGCCTTCCCCCTTTCCCTTTGCCCCCCCTTTTTTTGCGTTGATGACGTCAGTAGTGACGTCAATAGTGATGTCAGGAGAGGGGTGCTCACGTCAGCAGCGGAGGTTGTTGGGGCCGTCGTTGCTGTTGTTGCCGTTGATGCTACTGCAGCCGTTGCTGCTGCTACTATTACTGCTGCTGTTAATGTCGCTGATGGGTATTGCTGTTGCTGTTGCTACTGTTACAGCTGCTACTACTGTTGCTGCTGCTGCTGCTGCTACTGCTGTTTACTAATGCTGTTGCTGCAGCTGCTGTTACTGTTGCTACTACAGTTGCTGCGAGCTGCTACGACTGTAGTGGCTACTGCAGCTCGCTGCTACTGTTGCGCGCTGCTGCAACTGCTGAGTGCCGCAACAGCTACTCGCTGCTGCGGCGGGCTGCTGTAGCGAGGTGCGGGGGTGGGGGTTTTTTTTTGTTGCCCCTTTTTTGTTTTGTTTTTTTTTTCTCTCTCTTGTCACAACGGGCAAAAGCCCGTTGTCTGCTGCAAGCAACGGGCTGCTGCTCGCCTGGCAGCAGCGAGCTGCTGCTCGCTCGCAACAGCGGGCTGCTGCTCGCTGCTCACTTGCTGCGAGCAGCGAGCAGCAGCAGCCGCTGCTTGCAGCTGCCAGCTGCTGCTTGCTGCTGCTACAACTGCAGCTGGCTGCTACTATAGCTCGCTGCAGCAGCTACTGTAGCCCGCTGCTGTTGCTGCCCGCTGCTGCAGCTGCTGTGTGCTGCGGCTGCTGCCTGTTGCCGCTGCGGGCTGCTGTTGTGAGCTGCTGCTAAGCGCTGCTGCTGCCGCTGCGCGCTGTTGCTACTGCGAGCTGCTGCTGCTGCGGGCTGTTGTGAGCTGCTGCTTCTGCCTGCTGCTGTTGATAGTGCCAGTCACTGCAATTGGGTGACGTTGCCGCTTGCGTCGTCGCCCTCAGACGTCAGACGCCGCTTGTCGCTCTCCTCCTCGCGTCACGCGTGGGGGTCAGTGCTGCCGAAAAAATTTCGGCAGCATTTCCCCTTGCCCAGTCGCCGTGGGAAAAAATCTGACGCCGCCACCAGGCGGGTCAATGCTGTCGAAAAAAATCCGGCAGCATCTCCCTTGCACTGGCGCGTATGGGGGTCCGTCGGCATTGTCTGGCACCTGTTGGCCAGTCTTCTGCTACTGCTGCTACGCTCTGGCTCTGATACCAAAATGGAAAACCTAGGCAGCAGGTTGGGGCAGCAGCGTTGTTGATGCAACGTGCGGGCTTCCACGCTCGTTGCTTAAGTCAGCTGCCCCCTCAGTCTACTGCTCTAGAGCCTAAGTCAGGAAGTTGTGTATTCATTACTTAGAAACGCGCGTGCCAGAGTTAGCACCAGAAAGCAGCTGAAAACTGAAAGTAACTGGTTAGGAATGAGGAATAAGCAACAATGGGAGACCCCTCCAAGTTCTAGCCCCCCCCACCCACTAGTGTAGAAGTTGCTACTCAGCTAACCAACCAATCAGAAAATATCTGTGGACCTATTTTCTTGCTGGCAGGGTTTTCTCGGTGAGTCCTGCCAGACGCTCGACAGCCCAAAACCCGGGCGTCATCCGTTTTGCCAAAAAGCTTAACCATACGATAATGCCGACGCTGCAAACGCAGTCGTGCGGTCAGAATCAGCTAGAAAATAGTAGCAAAGAGTTATTGCTGCCTGAACCCAGGTAGTGCCTACGGTGGTCCAAGATGCCGAACAGGGCCATACAGCATGCAGCAAGGACCCTAGGCAGAGCATGACGATGCAGACGCGACGGGACGCGCTGGACGCATGCAGACTGCAATTGCGGTGGCAGTGACCGCCGACAGCACGACCGCCGAGGAGGCCTGCTGATGGAGCTGCGCACGTCGCCGGAGAGAGGAGGTTCCAGCAAACTGCGAGTAGACCTCAGCGTGCGTCGGCTCCACCTGACATCCCTCCATCAGCGTCGAGTCTTGCCGCAAGTCACCTGCACGCCGATGTACACAAGCCGGGAGGACACAATAGAGCACAATGAGGGATGCGCAAAAAAACCAACAATGGCTGCCCAAACGTAGGTAGTGCCTACAATAGTCCATGGTGCTAAACACTGCCACATTAACATGAGGCACGGACCCTAAGCAGAACATGATGCTGCAGACGCAATGGTACAGTCAAATCCAACGCCGGGCGCATGCAAACAGCATCTATACTGGCACTGACCGTCGGCGGCCCGACCGCCGAGAAGGCTTCCCGATGGTGTTGAGCTTGTTGCCGTAGGAAACAGGCTCCAGCGAGCTTCGTGTAGGCCTCACTGTGCGTCCGCTCCACCGGACGACTCTCCAGGAGCGTCGAGTCTTGCCGTTTGTCATCTATACACCGATGTACACAAGTCGGGATGACACAACAAAGCACAAAGAGAGATGCGTGAAAACGAACACTTCCCCATGACTCAGAGGTGCATTGCACATGGGCGGGCAGCGACAAATTCAATAGACAAACTCCTTTAGGGCACACAGAGACGTAGCCCAAGACAAAGAGTGCAACTCAAGGAGGCACGCTGACCGAACTCATAGCCTTCTTCAACGAGTCGTGCTTCACAGCCTTAGTCAAGAAGTCAGCCAGCTTTCGTGCTGTCTCAACCAACACAATGTTGACGCTGTCGTGATGTAAGAACAAATGCACATAGTGATACTAAACATTGATGTGCTTTGTGCGTGTGTGATGTACGCTGTCATTGCCCGCAATGGCCATGGCACTCTCATTGTCACAATGCAACAAAATGGATGCGACAGACTGACGCAATCCGGACAACAGACGACGCAGCCACACACTCTCATATGTGCATGAGCCAAGGGCTAACTACTAAGCCTCAGCAGTGCTACTTGCAATGCACCCCTCCTTGCCACTACAACAGGACATAGCCTTGCCGCCAATCAGAAAGATCTGGCATGTGTGGCTCTTACCGTCCGGAC
Source organism: Penium margaritaceum (assembly GCA_023375785.1). Classification (NCBI taxonomy): domain Eukaryota; kingdom Viridiplantae; phylum Streptophyta; class Zygnematophyceae; order Desmidiales; family Peniaceae; genus Penium; species Penium margaritaceum. Next base: position 34,794 of record SZWC01017561.1, on the reverse strand, counting down.
TGCCGGCCCAATCACTGTTAGTGTAGTCCACCGCGACAACAGACGGTTGTCGGCCGAACATGAGACCTCGCCGTGGAGTCGACACAACACATCGCAGTACTCCGATCGCAGTCGCAAAGTGGAGGTGACGCAGCTCCTGAGAGAACTGAGCCAAGAGGTTGACGGTGAATGTGATGTCTGGGCGAGTCGTCGTTGCCAGGCATATCGGTGATTCGTTTTTACATAGGTACGTGGTCACGTCAATTGGCTCCCCCACAATGGCTAGGTCAGAGTTCTTTAGCTTCACCTGGCCATCGGGTGACATGGGTGAGGATACGCTTGGCACGACGGGCAAGTCCTCGGTGAAGCGAGTGGACAGAGTCTGTGCATAGGCGGCCTGATGGAGGTGTAGGATGCTCTAGGAGCGATCATGCTCGAGCTCCGTGCCCAAGAAGACTCGGGCAAACCCAAGATCTTTCATCTGGTAATCCGTTTGCGGGAGTTCCTTNCACATCGCAGTACTCCGATCGCAGTCGCAAAGTGGAGGTGACGCAGCTCCTGAGAGAACTGAGCCAAGAGGTTGACGGTGAATGTGATGTCTGGGCGAGTCGTCGTTGCCAGGCATATCGGTGATTCGTTTTTACATAGGTACGTGGTCACGTCAATTGGCTCCCCCACAATGGCTAGGTCAGAGTTCTTTAGCTTCACCTGGCCATCGGGTGACATGGGTGAGGATACGCTTGGCACGGCGGGCAAGTCCTCGGTGAAGCGAGTGGACAGAGTCTGTGCATAGGCGGCCTGATGGAGGTGTAGGATGCTCTAGGAGCGATCATGCTCGAGCTCCGTGCCCAAGAAGACTCGGGCAAACCCAAGATCTTTCATCTGGTAATCCGTTTGCGGGAGTTCCTTGATGCGCTGGATGACANTGGCACGGCGGGCAAGTCCTCGGTGAAGCGAGTGGACAGAGTCTGTGCATAGGCGGCCTGATGGAGGTGTAGGATGCTCTAGGAGCGATCATGCTCGAGCTCCGTGCCCAAGAAGACTCGGGCAAACCCAAGATCTTTCATCTGGTAATCCGTTTGCGGGAGTTCCTTGATGCGCTGGATGACAACCATGTCTAGCGATGCAATGAGGAGATCGGCGACGTAGACTAGGACAGTGGCGAAGGTCTGGCCTCACGGGGTGATGAATAGTGCAGGGTCAGCAATGCTACGTAGGAGGCCGCTGCGGAGGAGTGTGCGAATAATCTCCTGGTTCCAACACCAAGGCAACTACTTTAGGCCATAGAGGGCCTTTTGCAGTCGTTAGACCTTCCCAATGTTGTCGTCAAAGCCTTGAGGCTTTACCATGTAGAGCTCCTCATTCTCCAGCGAGCCATAAAGGAAAGCGTTGCTCACATTTGTTTGATGCAACTCCCACCTGTGTTGGGTAACCAAGCTGAAGAGCGCTCGGCTAGTGGAGAATCAGCCAACTGGGGTAAAGATCTGGTTGTAACAAAACCCGAGAGACCTGAGCAAACCCCTTTTCTGGGAGGAGGGCCTTCTACTCGTCCAATGACCCGTTCGGATTCTAGTTGTGCGAGAAGACCCATTTGGCACCGATGGCCTTTTGACCTAGAGGGAGATCAACAAGGTCATACATATGGTGCTGCCAGATAGCAGCGAGCTCGATGGCATCGGAAGCATCCCAATGTGTGGCCTCGAGGGAGGCTCGAGCCTCACGTAAGGTGGCTGGGTCCTCCAGGTGTGTCGTGGAGCAGACTGCGAGGTCGTGTGTATCTCGAGCTTCAGGTGGGATGCGTGTGAGTGCAGCATGCCAATGCTCCTGATGGAGCATGGCGTAGCCAAATGCAGATCCCGGGTGGAGGTCTGCAATGATGGATGAAATGGTTAGGCCGAGGGCCTTGGTGCCAGGGTCCCCAATCGCTATTATAGGAGTGGAAGAGACACGTGGGGCAACGGGGAGCCGAGGCACCACAGTGTGCGGTGCGGCGGTCTGTGCACTTACTGACGGCCTGGGTCAAAAGCTGCCGCCTGGGCCACGCGTGTAGCCTAGCTGGGCAGTAGATGGCACCGAGTCCGAGGTGTTGGTGGAGGCAGACGCGGCTGCTGGTACAAAGGCACCAACGGAGACGGACGGGTATACTGGTCCAAAAGGACCAGGAAACATGGACGGGGCTGTCGGTGTAGAGGGGCCAACAGACTCGACAGGAGCTACCGACCCGGAGGGACCAGCGGATGCCATTGGAGTTGCCGGATTAAAGGGACCAGCAGATGTGACCGGAGCTGCCAGCCCGAAGGGACCGGTGGATGCAGACGAGTCTGCTTGCATGGAGGGGCTAGCAAACGCAACTGGGGCTCCCGGGCCGGAGGGGCGAGCAGACGCAATAGGGACTGCTGGCCTGGAGGGGCCAGTGGACGCGATTGGGACTGCCGGCCCGGAGGGGCCATCGGACATGACTAGGGCTATTGGCCTGGAGGGGCAAGCGGACGAGTCTGGGGTTGCCAGCTTGTGGGACCAGCGGACGCGATTGGGGCTACCAGCTCGGACGGATCATGGGATGTGCAGTTCAGAAGCGGCATGATGGGGGACGGACTCACCACTCCCTCCTCCGATTGGAGGGACACCGACGGGCTGGAGCGAACGAGGTCACGTGGAAAGAGCTCCTCAAAGAAGAGGGCATCGCAAGACTTGATGATATAGTGCAGGGAGAGATCCCAGAAGCGCCAGGCATTGGACTGATGTGAGACACCGAGGAAGGTGCAAGGACACCCGCTAGGGGCAAGCTTGCCACCTTGCTGCAAGGAGAGCAGCCACAGAATGGCCACGCAGCCCCAGACACGAGCCGGGCGGAGGTCAGCACGCTGACCGCACCAGTGCTGGTATGGCGTAGACTGGCGGGGAAGGGGTCCGTGGGGAATCCAATTATAGACCCACGTCATGTAGGCCGTGGCTTCAAAATAGAAGCCATCGAAGAGGCCTGACTTGACCCGCATGGTGCAGACGGCATCAGCCATGATGTAGTTCCACCGCTCAGAGACATCATTTTGGGCTGTTGTGTAAGGTGCTGACGTCTCGTGGTGGACACCAAGGAAGGAAAGAGAATTCGTGGTCTCTCCCATGTACTCGCCACGGCAATCAGAGCAAAAGCCGTGGAGAGGCTGGCCATACTCGCGCTCTGCATGGACAAGCCAATCCTTGATGGTCGGAGCGACATCGCTCTTCTGTCAATGGCAAAGGACCCAATGGCAACGAGAGTAGTCATCAGTGCGGATGAGGAAACAACGGCCATGCTCCTCGACGGACTTGCTAGGGTGAGGACCCATGACATAAAAATGGACGAGATCTCGAGGGGCAGATGCATGGGAGAATGAATGAGGGTAGGTGGACCGGTGCATCACGCTCTTAGTGTAATCAATGCACTCTGTGGGGCACGTCTAGGAGAAGGAATCCGGGTCAAGGCCCTTCACTGTCTGGGTGCAAAGCATGCTATCGACGGCAACAGAGTGGACGTGGCAAAGGCGGCGGTACAAGAGACGTGTGTGCTACGGTGAGTGTGTGCCAGTGACAACGACATGGCCTATTGGGGCAGATGGGGAGGGGACGGAGGGAGGGGAGGATAGACGAGGTACGTGCCACAGGTTCCCACGGGCAGTGGCATGCAGAACGATAGGACCAAACAGACGTAACAACACAGTGCCAATGCCATGTGAGTGCAGAACGTCCATGCTCATGCGATCAAGGGTAGTGACAGACAAAAAGCTGAGCTCAAGACCTAGGACAAAGAAGATTTCGGTCACAAAGACACTACCGGTAGGACCACAGAAACGAACGACGTCGACGTCGCGGACAGGTAACACCTGTCCGAAGCCTGTTCGATAACCAGACACATTGCCAACTAGACCAAGAAAACTGAAGGCCTCACGAGAGGCGGTCATGTGATGCATGGCCCCAGAGTCGATAATCCAGGTCTTGGCAGGGTCGTAGACCGGAGTCGCCAAAATCAGTAACAGTCACATGGCAGCAGGCAATAGACGCGGATGTAGTGGACGGTGACGCAAACCGAGACAATTAATCATCAAGCCACACAACGTCACCATAGAGAGGGGCAGAAGAGAGCATGGGAGATGACAAGGCAGACGAGAAAGTAAGACACGACCGTAGCTCAGTCTCAGTCATGCAGGACCGGGCAGACGGGCAGGAGGTGATGCCACTCTCACTTCCCTGGGCGGGAGGGCGAGGCAAGCCGAGCTGGAGGGCGATGAACTGCTCCAACTGAAACTCACGTGTGGACGGTCCACGAGTGTAGATGAAGTGCGGAGTGATGGCCCTGGAGCCTGGATAGAAGGAGGACTGCACCGGTGATGGAAACGGAGGCGCCGACGGCTGCGGATGATGCTACTACGGAGCTCGGGACAGGGGAACCAGAGTGGCTATCAGAGGAGTGGAGTTGCTAGACGTAGTGGAGGCATCAGGGCCGGCGAAACCTACGGTGGCAGAGGCAAGACGGTGCTCACGCTGGCGATGCATGGTGGCAATGACACGCGCCTCGTCCGTTGGTAATGGGCACGTTGACCACTCATGTCCTGGCTCGCCACAGTTGTGGAAGACCGAGCCACCACCACTAGAACCGGTCGGCTGCTGCTGCTGTGGGCCCTTGCCCTTCTTGCTCTTGTGCCTCTTCTTCGCTAATGAAGAGGGGCTCATCGATATAGCTGCTGCAAGAGAAGCAACGGCTATTGAGGCAACGACAGGGGAGGCAAGGGCCTCTGTGTGTTGGATGCGGGATTCCAGACGAGCTTCCTCAATCCTGAGAAAGAGCTCCTATGCATGAGGGTGCCGAAGGCATGAGGGTGCCCTGCGTTGCCATGGTGGAAAGGACATCCTGGGTGTAGTGGATGAAGATGTCGGAGTGCGTGTTGGTGGCACCGCGCTTGATGGCAAGGAGCGCGGCCAGAGGGGGTAGAGCAGAGGTGCCTAGGCGACGGAGGATGTCCTCAGCCCATTGCTAGTAAGAGGTAACCGTCTCGGTCTTCCCCATGTGCAAAGAGTTGAACTCCCGTAGCAGATGTTTGGTTGCAACCTCGCTGGATAAGCGATGGGGACGGGACCCAAGACCCCGCCAGTGGTGAAGTTGCCAAAAAAGTGCTAAATGTTTTTTCCCCTTGTTCAGTGTTGTAGGACAGATGAAGAATTCTCTGCCCCTTGTGGAGGTATGATGCCTAGATCCATTGTAGTGCGACTCAACTATGCTTTGTCTCTTATGAGATACAACCTGTGAGTACACCATTTGGGTGAGTGGTTACCTTGGCCATTTTGTTGATTTGGCCAAGTGAGAGGTCATCAGTTCGATCCTGGCCCCATGCACATCTTGTTTGCTATGGAAGCTTCCAAGAAGGAAAGTCTGTAGCTTCTTGGACGCTACATGGTTGTTCTGTCACCTTGACACTAGGATGCTTATGTGTCAAGCCCACAGTGCAAGTCTATTGGTGATGTTGCTGGTTCAGGCCACTTCCCATGAATGTGCTTTTGAGTTCTAAGGCTGGAAAGACAGCTATATATGGACTTGTCTTGCATGCTAATTAATTATCCCTTCCTTGATGCTCTCTTGCGTGTTGACAACTTTAGCTCTTCTTGAGTTGTAATGCTAAGGTGTTAGTACTCTTGAAGGTGAAGTGTATGCCTGATTACGTTTGGGGTGCATGACACATGTCAACAAAGGAAGAAGGCCTTAAAACCTTTGTGAGCTTTCCGGTTTCGCGGCTTCTGTGTCAGAGGTGGTTAGCTCAGTAGCTTACAAAGGGTAATGGGCCCACTCCTTTGGTTAGGGAAGTTTCACGTACGCAACCCCTAAGGTCACAAGCAGTGAGAGCGCCTTTACTCTCACCCAACTTCTCTGTTTGCAGCGCAACATCAGCAAGAGGGGAATGCAACACATCTCCACCTTTATACCTTTGGAGCTGACATCAGCCTACATTAGCCAACATCAGCCTACATCTGCATTCAATGGCCAGCGTGAATAGGGGAAGTAGTTGCCCCTTCTTACCAACAGCCTACAGCGGCCTCAAACACACGTTCATCGGCATCAACAAAAGGTGCAGCAGCTGTAGCAGTTGTAGTTGTAGGGATGGCAGGGACAAGGGAACCAGAGAATTATTCGCCCATCCTCAAGTTTGATGGAGAGGGGTTTGCACTATGGAAGTGGCAGTTTGAGATCATCATGGATGACAGAGATATTCTAGGATTTTTTGACGAAACTATCCTCAGCACCAAAGGAGCAGGGTGCTAACCTTATGGTATGGGTCAAGCTCAACAGGAAGGCTCTTACCATTCTTGTGTCCTCCATCCAACCCTCAGTCCTTTCACACATCAGTGGTTGTATAGTGGCAGCTGCGGCATACGCCAAAATCGGCAAGGTGTTTCAGTCCTCCTCACTTGCCAGCCGCCACTTCATTCTACAAAACGTCATCAGCATGAGGCTTGGTGAAGGAGAGGATGTCGCCGCCTTCATGCACAAGTTTGAGAAGCTCTTGCAACAAGCCACCGGCATGGGATGGGACCTGAAATCTGACACACAGGCCATGATTTTTTTGATGATGCTGCCAGAATATTGGAGTCCCATGATAACAGTGATTGTAGGGTAGACTAAAGATCTAGTTTCCTACACCACATTCTCTGAGTATGTGCAAAAAAAAGCCATGCGTCACAGCAGCAGTGAAGCAAACATGGCTGCCTTTGCCTAACGGAGCAATGGCACCTTCCGCAATACCTCCTCCTCTTGGTACAAGGGAAACAACAGCACTAGCAATAGTAGAAGGGGTGCAAAATGCCAAGGAAACTGCCATAACTATGGCAAGGCTGGACACTGGGCTCGAGAGTGCCGTTCACCCAAGAGAGAGGGAGGAGACAGGGATGAATGGCGAGGGGGAAGTGGTGGGAAGGATCCCACAAGCTTGATGGCTGAGTGTGCCTCCAACAAAGGGAGGGCGATACTCAGGCCTAGAGCTTACGGCCTTGACTCGGGCACAAACGGGCACACCACTTATGAGAAGAGATACTTCATCTCTCTTGTTCTATGCAACAACAACTTCAGAGTTTCCAACGGCATGGTTGAGGCAGCTGAGGGGATTGGTGACAAGCTGGTTAGAGTGGGTGTCAACAGTGGAGATGCAGACCTCAAGCTAGAGGGGGTGGTCTACTTGCCCTCTTTCACAGCCAACCTTCTCTCCGTCACTAAGATAACTGAACATGGCATGACAGTGGTCTTTAGAGAGAGGGAAGCGGTGATACCAAGGACATCAAGATCTCCTAATCTACCAAGAAGGTTGTCACACAGGTTCCTCGCGTTGATGGAATCTGTCTTGCAGACCAAAACTACAACTTCAACCGCTGAATCTTCGGTCGAGAGTGATGATGAGGAGAGCAGGGATGTAGATTCAGATGAGGAAGGACATGTTGGATCAGCAGAAGCAGTGGCAGTAGACAATTTAGGAACAAAACCGCAAGCAAATACAACTGCCAGGGTCATTCATTCTAGCCTATGCACATCCTCTAAGAACCTATGGCACAGGCGCTTTGAGCATGTGGCTCATCGCACATTGGAGCTTATTGCAAAGCAGGAGCTAGTGCGTGTGATGGAGCTAGGTGATGAGGCGAAGGGAGCCAGGATCATGTGTGAGCCATGCCTTCAAGGCAAGGCAAAAGGAAACTCTTCAAGCGCAACGGCACACGTGCTCTTGCACCCCTTGTCCTCGTGCACTCTGATGTGTGTGGTCGATTTTGCATACCGTCAAATCAAGTTGGCAAATATCTCCTCACATGCATTGAAGACAACAGTCGCAAGGTGTGGATATACTTTCTCAAAAAGAAAAGCAAGGTGAAGGAGAATCTGTGAGCTTTTGTTGCTATTGTTGAGCGACACAGTGGAAAGAAGGTGAAGGCATTCAGGATGGAAAACGGGGGAGAGTACGAAACTTGTAGGGAGTGGCTCAAGATACAGGGCATTGAATACCCTAAAACCATGCCCTACTCACCTCAAAGCAACGACGTTGCACAGAGGATGAACCAGACGCTCTTAGGCATGACAAGGTGCAAGCTCTTTGTCGCCAAGTTGCCTCCTAGGTTTTGGGCTGAAGCAACACGTACGACTACCTACCTTGTGAACCTCACACCTGCAGCAGCTCTGCGAAGGAGAGGCAAGAAGAAGCAGCCACAGCATCTAAAGACGCCTCAAGAAGCATGGTCAGGCAAGAAGCTAGATGCCTCCCATCTCAAGGTGTTCGGTTGCACTGGGTCTGCCAAGGTCCAGGCCGGTGAGGGCCGTGGAAAGCTCGATGCAAGAGCACGAAAGTGCATTTTCATCGGCTATGACACCGTCCACAAAGCTTATTGACTGTGGGACCAAGGAGCCAAGAAGGTCAGCTACAGAAAAGACTTGGATTTCCACGAAAGGTCTGTGAGTAAGGGAGAGCATCTTGAACTCGAGAACGCTCCAAAACAGGGAGAGTGGCTCACTCTCCTTGAAGAGGGAGATAAAGCACAAACACCATGGCATGGGATAGGTGCTGCAACAGTGAGAGGAGCTCATGAAGACGACTCGGAGGAATCAGACTCTGATTTTGGCGTATCCAATCCTCCGGAACACGAGGAGGATGCCTCTCCCATCATCAACGACGAACCAAACCTCCAGCCTCCACATCAACAGCACCAGCCAGCAGGTTCGAGGAGCAGTTCACGCCTCAAAGTTCCTTGGCAGCATTACGACGTAGATAGGGGTGAATGGACAGGCTTCAACCATTCATTCTTCATTCAAGAGGAGCCAAGGTCTGTCACAGAGGCACTCACTCGGCCTGACAAAGCAGAGTGAGAGGAAGCAATTCGCAGTGAACTTAGCTCCATCAAAGAGAATGGGACGCGGGTGTTGGTAGACAAACCTATAGGGGCTCACGTTGTAGGGTCCAAGTGGGTGCTGAAGGTTAAAAGGAAACAAGATGGAAAGATAGACAAGAACAAGGCATGGGTGGTATCAAAGGGTTCTCCCAACGGCTTGGCACAGAGTATGATGAGAGCTTTGCTCTAGTTGTGAAGTTTGCCTCCATCCGGTCAATGCTGGCCATTGCTGCTGCCGAGAACATGGAGGTCCACCAGATGGATGCTAAGACGACATTCCTTTACAGTAAACTTGACAAGGAGGTATTGATGGAGGTTCCGGAGGGGGTTGATGCTCCTGAGGGCAAGGTGTGCAGATTGGTGAAGACACTCTATGGTTTGAAACAAGCGCCAAGACTTTGGTACTAGGAGATGGACACGTTCATGGCCAAGGAGTCCTTCATGCACTGCAACAATGACCCTAGCATGTACATGCATGAGAGTGACAAAGGGACTATGTTGGTCGCCTTACGCGTCAATGACCTGATTCTATGCTCTTCTTTGACGCAGCTGCTAGACGATCTCAAGGGGTAGCTGAGTAGCAGATTCGAGATGAACGACATGGGTCCTCTTGACTTCTATCTCGGAATTGCCATCAAGCGCGACAGAGCACCAGGTACCATCAGCCTAAACCAGACAAAGTACATCGACTCCATCCTCAAACAATACAACATGGCAGATTGCAAACCTGCCAGCACACCCATGAGTTTGGAGTGCAAACTCTCCACCTCCATGTCCCCATCCAACGAAGCGGAGAAAACTGACATGCTGGGCATCCCATATCAGTGTGCAGTGGGCAGTCTGATGTATGCCATGGTTGCCATCCGACCGGATATAGCCCATGCTGTTGGGAAGGTGAGCCGGTTTGTGGCTCATCCCGGTCCACTTTACTGGCAGGCCGTGAAGCGCATCATGCGCTACCTTCGGGGGATGCGGCACATGGGGCTCCACTTAGGAGGCATCGCTAGATCCGCGTTACTCCGTCTCATGTGCTACATTGATGCTGATTGGGGAGGGAGTATCGATGAAAGAAAATCTACCTCCGGCTTTGTGTGTATGTTGAATGGAGGTGTAGTCAGTTGGGCAAGTCGCAAGCAGGTATGTGTCACTTTGTCAACAGGTGAAGCTGAGTATATCGCCTTGGCTGAGGTGTGTAAAGAGGTGCAGTGGCTGCAAAGCTTGCTGTTTGAGATGAAGGCACCATAGGCATTGGTGACGGTCATCAAGATTGACAACATGAACGGAATTGACATGTCAAAGAACCCCGTCCTGTCCAGGAGCACAAAGCACATTGAGATCCGCCACCACTACACTCGAGACTTGGTTTACAATCAGACAATGGAGCTCAAGTATGTCAGTACCAAGATGAACCGGACTGACATGCTTACAAAGCCACTGGACAAGGATCTCCACCAGGCGGGCAGGCAGGGTATCAGCATGGTCAACGCAAGTGATGACGAATGATGATGGTCACTGACGCAAGGTGCAGGGGAGAGATTTGTTGAATGTTTTTGCCCCTTGTTTAGTGTTGTAGGACGGATGAAGAATGCTCTGCCCCTTGTGGAGGTATGACCTCTAGATCTATTGTAGTGTGACTCCATTGTTTTATCTCTTGTGAGATATAACCTGTGAGTACACCATGTGGGTGAGTGGTTACCTTGGCCATTTTGTTGATTTGGCCAAGTGAGAGGTCACGAGTTTGATCCTGGCCCCATGCACATCTTGTTTGTTGTGGAAGCTTCCAAGAAAGAAAGTCCATAGCTTCTTGGACGCTACATGGTTGGTCTGTCACTTTGACACTAGGATGCTTACGTGTCAAGCCCACAGTGCAAGTCTAGTGGTGATGTGGTTGGTTTAGGCCACCTACCAGGAACGTGTTTTTGAGTTCTAGGGTTCGACAGACAGCTATAAAAATACTTGTCTTGCATGTTGATCAATTAACCCTTGCTTGATTCTCAATTGTGTATTGACAACTTTAGTTCTTCTTGAAATGTAATGCTGAGGTGTTAGTACTCTCGAAGTTGAAGTGTATGCTTGATTAAGTTTGGGGTGCATGACACAAGTCAACAAAGGAAGAAGGCCTAAAAACCTTTGTGAGCTTTTCGGTTTTGTGGCTTCTCTGCCAGAGGTGGTTAGCTCAATAGCTAGCATGAAGGGATCAAAGCCTAGGCGTGGTACCGGAGGAGCGACTGGGACAAGGGCGCATACGGCGTGACCAGAGTTATACAGCTGGTTGGCCTGGGTGGAGTCATACGGAAGAGTGTAGTATTCCCACTAGCCCTCGCCCTGTGTCCAGATGCGGAAGCTGAGTTCCTAGCTGCGGAACTACTCGCCAGCCTCAAGGGACGGGGGTGGGGTCTTAAAGTCCTTTGGCTTATGGCCGACACCCAGAGTGGGGCCAAGGAATGAAGTCACTGTCTGCCGCCGGCGTTGGGTCTACTGTTACACCAGGTAATGCATGGCAGCGGAAAACGGGGCTAGCATGCCCAGGAGGAAAGGAAAGGGGGCAGAGCATTGGTGTGACTCTGTGATGCCAACGGCTGCAGTGCTGTAAGTTGCTGCGTCAGTGCGGCAAGCTGTTGTTGAATGGCAGCCAGGGGGTCGGAGACACCGGCGACAAAGCCTGTGGACTGATGCTGTTGTTGCTGCAGCTACTACAAGAAAGGGGTGCTGGGGGTCCCTCCAACAGAGGAGGAGCCCTCCCCACTGGAGTCGTTAACCATGGTGGGTTTTGTTGCCCCTTTTATTTTGTGTGTGATGTCGACATCAACAATGACGTCAGCAAGAACATCTACGTGGGATGGCTGACGGTAGTAGCTACTGTTGTATTATCTACAGGGTTGTAATAGATTTTCTTCCCTTTTGTGTGTTGATTATGTCAGTAGTGACGTCAACTGAGGATTACTAACATCAGCAATTGCTATTGTTGGAGCCCCTGGTGTTGCCAGCTATAGGGCATCTGTTGTTGTTGCTGCTGGTGGTGGTTTTCTATCGCAGCTGCTGCTTCTACTACTGGTGGTCTGCTATTGCAGTAGCTGTTGCTGCTACGACTGTTGACGTAGCAGCTATTGATGCTACTACTATAATTGGTACTACTGCTGCTGTTCCTGTGGCTGCTACGATTACTGTTGTAGTAGTAGCATCTACTGGTGCTATTGTAGCTACTGCTGCTACTAAGCTGCTACGTGTTGCTACGACTGTTGTGGGTGTTGTAGTGGCTATGGCGGTGTGTGCAGCTAGTGTAGGGCCACTTGTGGGGTTGGGTTTTTTTGTGTTTCCTTTCTTTCTGTTTTTCATAGCAAGCTCGCTGCTTGCTACGAGCAGGGAGCTGCAAGCAACGAGCTTGCTGCTTAGTGCTTGCTATTTGGTGCTCGCCACAAGCAACGAGCTTACTACTTGCAACTCACTGCTTGTGGCTAGAAGTGGCCTACGAGCAGCTGCAGCTGCTGCTGGTACTGGTTGCTGCTGCAACGACTGCTGTTGGTTGCTGCTGGATGTTGCCGGCTGCTGCTCACTGCTGGTTCTGCTTCTGCTGCCGGCTACTACTGCTGCTTGCTGTCGCTGCTACTGCTACATCTGCTGCGAGCTGGTGCTGCTGGTTGCTACTGTTGCTTGTTGCTGCGGGCTGCTGCTGATGCAAGCTACTATGAGTTCTGGCTACTACCGTCTGCTGCTACTACGCAAAGGTGCTGCTGGCTGCAACTACCATTGCTTGCTACCACTGCAAGCTATTGCTGCTATTATAGGCTACTGCTGCTGCCAGTCATTACACTTGGGTGACGTCGCCGCGTGCGTCGTCGCCAGTAGGTGTCTGACGTGACCTGCCGCTCACCTTCTCGTGTCACGCATGGGGGTCTGTGCTACTGTAAACAACCGGCAGAATTTCCCCTGGCCAAGTGGCCGTGGCAAAAAATCTGATGCCGCCACCAGGCGAGTCAATGCTGCCGAAAAACATTTAGGAGCATTTTCCCTACACAGGCACGGATGGGCATCTGCCGGCATAGTCAGGCACCTGTACGCCAGTTTTTTGCTACTGCTGCTACGCTCTGGCTCTGATTCTAGGCTTGAAACTAGAAAAGTGCAGGTTCGGGAAGTAGCGTTGTTGATACAGCGTGCGGGCTTCCAAGCTCGTTGTGTGGTCTGCTGCCTCCCTTAGTCTGCCGCTCTAGAGTCCAAGTCTAAGTGCTGTGGGTTTGTTACTAAGAAGTCCGCACGAGAGTGTTATCGGCATATTGCAGATGAAAACTAAAAGTGACTGATTAGGAATGAAGAATGAACAGCAATGGGAGACCCCTCCAAGTTCTAGGTCCCCCCCCAGCTCTGTAGAGCTTGTTGCTTAGCTAACCAGCCAATCACAAAATAGACCTATTTTCTGGCAGATGGGGTTTTCTCGGTGAGTCCTGTTAGAAGGCCGATAGCCTAAAACCCGGGCATTGTCCGTTTTGCCTGAAAACTGGATTACACCATAATTCTAACACTACAAACGTAGTCGTGTGGTCAGAAACAACAAGAAAAACAGTCGTGAAGAGTTATGGCTACCCGAACCCATTCAGTGCCTACGATAGTCCATGGTGCCAAACAGTGCCACGCTAACATGAGACTCGGACCCTAACCAGAGCATGACGCTGCAAACATAATGGTACAGACAGATCCAGCGTTGGGTGCATGGAGATGATATCTGTAGTGGTAGTGACCGCTGGTGGCCCGACTGCCAAGGAGGCCTACCGGTGGAGTTGAGCAGGTCTCCAGAGGGAGGAGGCTTGAGCAAACCGTATGTAGGCCTCAGTGTGCTTGGGCTCCACCACACGACACTCCAGCAGCATCGAGTCTTGCCGTCATTCATCTGCACATTGATGTACACAAGCTGGGACACCACAACACTACACAATGAGAGATGCAAAAAACAACAGCAATTGGCAAGTTTCCCCTCGACCGAAAGAGTGAATATTGCGGTACTTGCAACGTAATGGCCTGTGCCTCGCATTCTGCTACTTTACGCCTTCCATCCGGGTCATGCCCACAATCGCCATTTCTTCCACCTGGAGTTTCTCCATGCCCTTGATGCATGCTGTGACCATTGCTTCGTGAGCACGACAGCGTCTGCTACACGTGGGCTTTTAGTGACATCGGCCTTGCCTGCTTCTTCCCCTCCCTCTCCCCTTGACCGGTCTGACCCCCTCACCCTTGCCCTTGCTCTTGCATGCCCAGATCCTACATCATCGCATACCGCCTATGTTACAGTTCCCGCCCTGACTAGGCATGGTGTGCTCGGATTCATTAATCTTCTTCCCGGTCACACGGCAGTCAAGGCCACGTGGGTCCTGTGCAAGAAGTTCACCGCCTCTAGTGCCCTCGACCAGTACATGGCTCGTCTCACCACCAAGGGCTACTCCTAGGTCCCCGGTGTTGACTTTCCTGACACCTACGCCCCTGTCGGTCGTTTACAACGAGTCGTATCGTCATCTGTGTTTCAGCTCAATTTCAGTGGGAGTTTCATGAGATGGACGTGAACAACGAATTTCTCCACAGTCGTCTTGAGGAGGAGGAACACACACTCGTAAAGATTAAGGACTCGTGTACGTCTAGGACATACCACTTCCCTCCCTTTTTGCCGTGACGTCCCTGTGCGCATAGAGATATGTCGTGATTTGTGACGTTCCCATCAACCTATACAGTTTACTATGACCACTCGGTCGTATCCATGCCCGTGTGGATCCCTGATGCGGACCTAGAAGGTGCCGGTGCGTCGCCTGGTTATGGACTACCTACTCGTAGCTGAGCGACGACCGCCCCAGAGTCCTGGATGCCGTCTGGGACCTTCAGTACTTTTTTTGCAGCTTGTAGGATTTTATCGGTGGACTGGCCATGGGACCGATTTGCATGTTTTGTACTGTGTGTCCACCATTTGATGCCGGATGCATGCATGTGACAAGTCATAGCATCCTGCTTGAGATCCTGCAAGTTTTGTTTCAGAGGGCGTAGCATTATGACTTGTCTGCGGAGAGTTACGGCCAAAACAATGGTTTTGGGCCGGTTCTAAGACAGATGTTGCACTGCCGCATGCGACACCCGCCGTGCGCCACGGAAGGTACTTATGTTGTGGACCTTTCATTTGTTTTTCCCCTCTACATTACTGAGCTATTGGAGCTCATGAGACTTTGGGCGTCTTCGTAGCCTGACTCTTGCTGTTTGTTGTACCTACTTCCTTGCTAGTGCGCTAGCTGACTGGACAGTGTCACCATGTCAGTAGTAACCAGTATCAGCAACAACCAGCAGCAGCCGCTGCGGTCACATGGCTTCCACCGGTGACAAAGGCAAAGGACCACTAGATCCCTCTTCCGGGGTCATGAGCCCACGCTTGTAGGCTATTGGGGACCTGCAGAGGCAGCACGATGAGATGCGTTGTCTATAGAAGCAGCAGACTGACGCCATCTGTACAATCACCGAGCTTCTTTGTGGTCAGTCTACGACCCAACGGTAGACCTCGGAGGAAGTCGGCGGTGTCATACCCTCTGCACAACTGTTAGCATCTGCACCGATGACAGGAGCTGGACGGGACCAGCCACCTCTTGATCCTTGGGATGAGGACCCTGACATGCCAGGTATGGAGGATGGTACTCACGAGAGTGAGATCCGCGTGCTACAGGCGTCTCCGCCAGCTTCAGACAATTTCTTGGCCCCCACACACATCTGGCTCCTTTTTCCCAGAGATTCCATCCTCCCCTGATTCCTACCCTAGCTACCTCAGCAGCTTTCCTCGTCTTTGTGCCTTCCCCACTCCTTGTCCTTCTCAGTCTGTGGTTGCTCTTCCTACGGAATGGCAACCCAAGGATTTCGAGACACCGCCCCCACGATATGCTAGCGAGGACGGCTTTGACTGCTCAGAGATTCTTTTCCAGGTCTAGGCCACTTTAGAGGGAGTATGGCCCTACTATCACAGTGCGTACCAGGTTATGTATCACGCACAGATACTGACAGCGGCCAGAGTGATGCGCGGACTCCTCTACGCCATGCCGCGTGAGACCGTCGTGGACTTCTGCCCGTTCCTTCGAGAGGCCGGCACAGGCGTGGGTGCTAATTCACATTGGCTTCCGGACCTGACATTGTCCCTACTTGTTGGAAAGACGACGCCACCCACGCGGCTCACATTCGCGCCCTTCACTCCCTTCCTCAGGGACCTGCCAAGCCCACAGCCGACCTCTTGCGGCGGGCCATGCGCATCTACACACGCCTTCGGACCTCTAGAGGTACACAGCTGTGGGCGCTCCGCATGATCATACTCGGAGTTCATCTGATGCAGGCATTGACATAGGCCCAAAAGGAGAGAATGTAGGCGACAATAGAAAAGCGACAAGAGGTGACTCTGGCAACGATGCAGATGCAACAAGAGGTGACGTAGGTGACGATGTAGATGCGACAGGAGATGAGGCAGGTGACAACACAGCGTGATAGAGAGCACAACCACTATGGAAAGGCACTTCACATATACCACCTCCTGATTGATGAGAAAAGGGTGCAAGCAACGGAATACACCGAGCAATGTCGCATGAGAAGGTGCTCTAAGAAAATAGAGCATAGCGAGACTCGACAACGCGACTATGCTCAGGATCCCAAAAGTGTTAGGCCTTGGAGTGAGAGGAAACGCTAAGGAAAGTGCAGAGGCAACCTCAAGCAGACAGCTTGCCATCACGTTGGTCCTCAGAAAGCCAATTGCTCGCTACACTGTCCCAGACACGAGCGAGGCAAAGGTCAGCACGAGGACCATACAATGGCTGAAATGGCATGACCTGATGAGGTAGTGGACCGTGGAGAACACGGTTCCAAACCCGTCATGTAGTACATGGCCTCAAAGAAAAAAAATGGAGGGAGGCCAGACTCAATAAGAAGGGTGCGAACACCGTCAGCAAGATCGTGGTTTCAACGTTATGACACTCCGTTCTGTTGTGGTTTATGCGGAGCAGAGAGCTCTATATGCACTCCTTGAGACTAGAGGAAGTACGCCATGGGACCCATGAACTCCCCAACAGAAACTGAGCAGAATGGTATCAACGTATGCTGGAAAGCATGCTCAGCACGGAAAAGCAAAGACTCGATCGTGGGCCCAACATTGCTTTTCTGGGAAAGGACAAAGATCCAGCAAAAGCGAAAGAAATCATCCGTAAGACACAAGACATACAGACCAACACCCCGCAAAAATTCATCAGAGAGCGAGCCCATGACACCCGCATGGAGAAGGGCTAGGGGGTGCAACGCGTGAGATTCAGAAAAGGGAAAGAACAGGCAACGCAACCTAACATGTATGCAATCAAGACAGTCAGCAGTGTATGGCGTAGGGAATATGCCAGGGTCAAGACCAACAGTAGGCTGATGATGCAAGAGGCTATGGATGGCGGCTGTATGCACATGACATAGGCAGCGATGGAGCAAACGTGTGTGTGCAGAGGGAAGCAAGGGAGAAACATGCACATGCACTGCAGCATTGGCCGCGGGCAAAGGTGCAAACAAGGACACACAATACAATTTGTCGCAATGTAGACCACTAAGAACAGGAAGGCCTGAAAACTTTAAAAACACGGTGCCACTACCACGAGATCAGACAGAGTCCATTCCCTGATCATCCAAGGCAGTGACAGACGAAAAGATCACCTCAAGCGCAGGGACAAAGAGGACATCACGCAAGAAGACGTCACCCAACGGACCAAAAAAATGCACAACACCAACACCCTAAAATGGACACATCTGGCCAGAGCCAGTGCAGACGAAGAGTACGTCACCGACGTGTCCCAACATGAAAAATGCGGCACAAGACGACATCATGTGATAAGTGGCTCCTACATTGATGATCCAACACCCACTCAACACACGAGACGGAGTGGTCACATGATACTACGCAACGTTGCAAGCTAGGGAAGGTGAGGACATAGCACGGCCAGAAATCAGAGCAAAGAGGCGAGGAAGGGTGAACGAAGGCCAATGCTCAACCTACTCCACAGACGGCACGGCCCCACCATCCCACACGCCCCAAAGGGCTCCATCCTACAAACAACAGTGACCCCTCGACTCCACTGTCAAACTCAGATGAGAGGGAAAAACTAGAACCCGAGGATAGGAAGGGAATGTGGAGGCCAGAGCAAATGTGTCCGGACCATGCAGTAGCTTGGAAAAGGACTGAGCCAGGCTACGATGAAGGAAGCCCGGTGTAGCTGCTACCGCGGCAGCGGCTACTGATGCTACAGAGGTGGCCTAAGCCACGACCACGATTTGTGGACTTCGCCACCAAGAAGGCAGCCGCAACAAGGGAAGTTGCCAAAACAAATTCGGCAGAATTCTGCCCCTGGCTCTGCCGGAGAACTATGTAACACGAGCCCTGAGCTCAGGGCCTCCACGTTACCAGGACCTATACGTCCCACCCAGCCCAGTCCAGCCCAGCCCAAATGCCTCCCATGCTGCAGCTATGTGCTATGTAGTGGGAGTAAATGACCGTGTCTCTCTACGGCTCTGATACATTGAGGGAATGGAGAAACCCCTAAAACAACATTCAGCTTGAGAGGGTATGTTGTACAAAACACAATGAAACAAACAATGCTTCAAATGGTGGTGTGATGGTGAAGGTACACTTGAAAAAAAAACAGAAGTTAAGCTAGGAAAAAACAGACAAGTGTAAACTTCTAGTCTCACCCATGTGCGTGCAACCAGGTGCGCAAGTCCAACCAACCAGTCAGAAAATGGGCTAACCCAGCTGCAAGCTCCAAAACAACAGCTAAATGGAACCCATCAGGCATACGGGCTCCTCGGGTGTCCGAATGAAAAACAGAAACAAGTGCCAAGTGCAAAAATAGAAACTCCACGCTATCTGGATCATGCAAGCGCAAGGATAGTGCTACTTAGAAAATGGACCCCAGAAGATGGTCACTGAGAAAACTCAGCAAATCACGTGAGAGCCCCCCGGCTGGTGTTGACACTGTCAAAGTAGCCATCAAGTGTCCCGGCATACCGGCGAGCCGTGATGACAAGTCCACAGGTCACCGTGACCCACACACCAACATGGGCATGCCTATCATCGGATGATGGAGGAGTGTTGTGATGTTAGTCCATTCCCTCTGTATGTACAACTTACTATGACCACTCGACCGTATCCATGCTGGTGTAGATCCATGATGCGGACCCAAATGACGTCGAAGCACCATCAAGTGTTTGCGCCACCCACCAGCAGCGGCCACGACGTCCCGAGTGCTTGTGGGGATCTTTGCAGCTTTTTTGCAACCTTTAGAACTTTGCCAATGGACTGGCATTGGAGCCCGATTATTGTGTTTTGCATTGTACGCCCGCCGACCGCTGGTGGTGTTGTTTTATGTGGCTTCCACCCGTCACGAGCGACGAAGATGGATTACCCATATACCCCACATTGGTGGTGCAGGGTAGAGGAGAGCATGACGACACAATGGGCCTCCGGAGTGTCCTAAGACTTCTCCTGTACCTAGAACAATGCCACCAAAACGCGGCCAATGCATTCCGGCAGCCAAGTTGGTTTGTTGGGAGGTAGGAAACGTTTCTTGATGGGTCGCGATCCGTGCACCCGGTGGATAGTACCGGTGCAATGAGGAGACCCGATGGTACTAGTGTAGCTTCCGAGACTCGGAAAGCGTGTTGTGCTGACTGGGCATTGATTCCATGTGTTTCAACAATACTCTTTCAGCCTCGGTGGTCGAGGCCCCGACACTCAGAGAGTTGTTCCAATACCTCGAGAAGAACACATTTGTCATTCACGTGGTCTGTGTAGTGCGGTCTCCCTGGTGGCCTGTTTGGGCTCAGCGCGGATGACGGGGTCTGGTGGGCTCGCTACCGGTGCCCCTTCATAAGCCAGTTAGGGGCTCATTTGCTACCTCTCATTGTTATTCATGCGTTTCAGACATAGCAATATTTGGCCTTCACTATCTGTCCCTCACACCCAGAGCTTATAGGGGTTTTGCATGGGCGTGCATGCCTCAAAAATTTCTGTACTGGTACTGGAGCACAGAGGGGCATTTGAGCAGTAGAGGAGCAAACACATAACAGGCAGAACGCAAAGAGAACATGCCACGTGGCACCACACCGGCAGCAACGTGAGGGAGCACTATGTGACTGCACGTCAATGCCATAAGGGCGGTGAGCAGCACACATCAACAGTAGCTGTAGCGGCAGCAGCACCAGCAGCGGTAGTGGTGGCAGCACCAATTGCAGCAGCAAAAGTAGCACACAAAGCAGCAATAGCAGCAACATCACACGCAGCAGCAATAGCAAAAGCAGCAGTAGTAGCAACAGTAGCGGTAGCTGCTACGCTCAACAGCACCAGCAACTGCTACACCAAGCAACAGCAGCGTCGGTGGTAGGAGCAGCTGCTGTTGCGGTAGCAGCAGCAGTAGCACCAGTAACAGCAATAGCAGTAGATGTATCAACAGTAGCAGCAGTAGCCACCGCAGCAGCTGCAGCCGCTGCCGCTATTGCTGTGACCGAAGGGCTCTCGCAGCCCCTCCTCTGGTCCCTCAGAGGGCCAATTGGAGTGGCGCCCCTTTAGGGCTCGACCGAGCTCCCTTCAAAGGGCCCCCTTGAGAGGGCCTCGTCAAACCCTCATAGAGGGGCCCCCTCGGAGGGGCTCTGTCGGCCTCGTCAGCCGACCGATGGAGGGTCGAGTTTAGAGGGGTGGACAGACCTCCCCCATCCTTCCTGTCCCTTAGCCCCACCTTAATGGCTCGCTCTGCAAGCGAGAGAGCGAGCGAGCTCAGCACGAAGAGGCGACCTGACCCCCCCTTCCTTTCCTCTTTTTTTTTCATCACCCCCAACGTCCAACTGTCCCCTCTTATCCGAGGCAATTGCAAACAGGGGGAGTACGCGCATATGAGAGACAACAGCAAGTGTTGATTGGCGGAAAAAAATCATAAATCAATTAATACTCACCTGACACCTGTAATCAAGTAGAGAGGCGACTTGAGGAACAGCTTCTCCCTTCACTAACGGAGTTGCAGCTCAAACTGCAGCCGCCCACCTTTTGTCACCATAGCAATAGCAACACGAGCGACCGGACAGCCGCACGCTTCTCCCGACATGTTGTGGCATTCCAGCTTGTCCGATCAGGTCACGATTTTGGCCTTGGTTCTATGACCCGTCACTGTGATAGTGTCAGACCGTGTCATAGTCTCCCAATGCTTGGTGCTTTGTCGTTGAGAGCAGGTGCTCTCCCCCCCCCCCCCCCATTGTCAGGCGCTCGAGATGAGTTTGCTGGCATAGTAGTAGCCATCTTGTGCATTCGTCTGCTACTACCATGGTGATGGACGTCACGACTAGCGTTGATTCTGGACTCGCCCTTGAGGTTAGCATCCGCCTTGGCTTTGGTCCCGTGATAGTACACGTCCTCCACGTGATGAAGATCTGCCAATGTTGGCGGGTCCGCTCACCGGACCTCTAGTAGTCATGCTCGTTGAGATCCAAGGCCTGAAGCGGATGATGCGGTACCTATGTAACCTTGTCGTCACCAAGCGTGCTGCTTCCACGAGTCCATCGACTACTTTCCTTCCTTCTTTTGTATCTTCTTTTTTGGCACCTTTGCAGGATGCTTCTTCAGATTCACCCTCTAATCCACCTGAGACAGCTACCATTCTTTCGATCCTTCATTCTACCACCATGCCCCTTCTGGATGACTCATCTTTCGGTGGTCCATCTCGATTGCGGCATCATCATCGCAGCACAACTCGTCGTGCTCAGCTGAGCTCAACCAGATTTTCCGCTCCCAGAGCTACCGTTGCTCATCTTGTCGAGGAGGAGAGTGGCTGCCCTGGACAGCCAGCCACATCGAAATTGACAGGGTCAGCACCTTCACCTGAGAGCAGCATTGTGAACTCATCTCATGCAGACGTGGATGCCACGGTGTTGATACATGTTGTTGATCAGATCCGAACATGGCATTGATGGTAGAGACATCCGCGTTATCAAGGTCGACTTCCGTGCCGGAGCAGGAGCCAGACCTTCTGTAGTTGCAGATTGTATCAGGAGCGGTGCACGCCCCAAGTCCCTGGGTGGTGCCACTCGCGGCGCCGATCCGTGGCGGCTCGGTGGTGGCAGAGGAGTCCCATACGGCCCGGGATGCCTCTTGGTGGCTTCCAAGAGAGTTAGTGCAGCATGCTCACACCATCCCGGTAGTGGTCTCAATGCAGGAGTAGAGTGGATCGGTTGGTCTTTCAGATGTGGAGTCATTCTTAAGAGCAGCATTATTGAAGGAGATCACTGGGATGTGTGTTGTGGCAGACAAAACAGGCTCGACCTTGTCATCGGCGCCACACGAGGACCAGCTTCAGCATCAGGGGTCGCCCATGCTCCTAGAGTTTGCGGGTTCCCGCACACACGGAGGACCAACGGCGCACATGACGCACTCATGTGATGATCCTCACTCAATCATCGAGCGGGTGACAAGGACTGGTCTTCCCCGTGAGACAATGCGTGAGCACAAGTTGTGCTTGCTTGTTGCCTTGAGTGGCTTTAGATCAGTTTTGGAACTGGAATCCTGCATAGCTGTATCCACTGCGTCTGCAGCTGAGGACAATGCAGCAAGTCAGACCATGCGGATTGAGTCACCTCATCTGCACTAGCTCAGTTTTGCCGTCGTGTGTTCATCTGTTGGTGACCCTATCGATCACATCGACGATGAGAGTGGAAGTACCTGCATGGAAGACATTTCCACATGCTCCGCGGACTCTGAAAACTCTACTTTATCCAACTCTCTCGGCACGCAACCACTCATCCCTCCTCATCTTACAGACACGAACTGTGGTCAGGATGCGACACCTTCAGGTGCACCCGATTGTCCAGCATCTAAACACGTTGCGAGTTTGGTTGACCACCACGAGGATGCACGGGCACCGGCTCCATCTTCTTCATCAGTCTAGACGTATATGGAGTTTTACTCGCGAGATGTGCAGTGTGCGTGTGCAGCATCCACTGAGGCAGAGTCGGTCCTACACGAGGCACACAAGGGACACCTCCGCATGTCTCATGTAGCTTACGCTGACTTACGGGAGCGTGCAGAGATGCTACAACGGGAGGTGAGAGCAGCACGGGAGCGACTGTCTATGTAAGGGCGGTGCACTACTATCCGCATGAGCTTTTTACTATCCGGAACTTGCACATCCGTCCTCCGGGAGGATCCTCTACTAGCTCCAAACATCACGTCAGATGGAGACACCACCACGAAAGAGGTGAGAATGTCTTCAGCTCCCACCATCCTCATTCCCGACGACTCAAACATCGCTCCTCTTTCTACACCTCCTTCCATCACGGATCTTCCTCCACCTACCTGAGGAGCTCTATCTTCATCTTTGTCCACATGTGCGGGTCCGGCTGAGTGTACTAGCCCTCATCCCTTTGTGGCGGTGTGCCCTTATGCTTCAGGGTGCTCCATCCCGCCTCCGAGGCCAGCCCTGCCAATTCATGCACGGGTGTGTGCTGCTCGCCCACTCCCTGCACTCTAGCGTATCCTGATGCTCCACAACACAACGAAGAGAGGAGAGATTGAGGGTTGGGCCTTGTGGTGCTTTCACGAGCATTGGCATGCTCCGTGAGGTGTAGAGGCGGTGACTATGGCGGTAGTCGGAGCTCCATCCTTTAGATGGCAGCAGACATGTTCATGATGGGGAAGAGATTTCTTCATGGTGTAGTGACGAGACGTTTTCTTCCCAAGGAACAAAGAGAGAGAGAGAGAGAGAGAGAGAGAGAGAG
>SZWC01017560.1:10170-33105 GCA_023375785.1 Penium margaritaceum | reverse complement strand
GAGACCATCACGCAAGTACTCCAGCAGCATGCACTCCGGGTACTTGAACGTCTGAGTTCCATCGCCCTCGGTGAAGCTTTCGGCTTCCTCCACGAGTGCGGTGAACTCGCTCAAGTAGGATTCGAGCGAGCTGCCTAGCTGCCTGAAGTCCTTGATCTTGTGGAAGGCGCGCTGCGCCTCCTCACGTTGGGTGCACTTCTTGCACATGATCGCGCAGAAGGCCTCCCACGGCATGGGCTGCCACTCGAGGTGTGGCTGCTGCGTAGTCCACTCCTTGACCACGTACTTGAAGAGTTTGTCTTCAAGCCGCATCGTGGCAAGGTCACCCCACTGACTGAGTGGAGCCTTGTGGACACGTAGGACGTGCTCCATGCGGTTCAGCTCGTCGGTCAGCTTCACGCCCTTTCGGAAGATCTCCACACTGTGGAGGAAGGACGTGTTCATGACCGACCCCGAAGTCGTCGAGGTGGGCAAGTCGTTGCTGCCGCCGGCAGTGGCCTCCGCAGCTGCGGCACGCTGCACTTGCTGCTGCATCCGCACCTGGATCACGCTCTGCAACGCCTTGTCGAGGTCGTTCCATCAGCGGCTTGCCTCATGGGCGGCGAGGCGTTGCAGCTGGCGATCACAGTCAAGGTCTGTGATGCTCTGCCCGACGTGGGCCAGCAGGTTGGCGAACTCGAACTTGAGCTCTGATGTCGTCAGAGCATCGGCGATAGCCTCTAGGGCCTTGCGTTGTCCGTGCACCCTTACCCACTGCAAGAGGGTACGGTTCGCATATACGCCTCCAAGGAGTCCCACCTTTCGGAGGAGGCTGTCGTCGGCGACGACGCTCGAGTGGGCGCTGCCTTGCCCCATTGCGGTCGCATCGTAGGAAGGAGGGTCCGCCCCCATTCCTCCGAGTGGTGCCGCATCTCCACCACCGGTAGTGACCTTGTGGGGTGATCCTCACACCGGTAGTGACCTTGAGAAGGAATCGCCTCCTAAGACGTTGCTCTCACGATCGGTGAGGCAATTTCAATTTATGTTTCTACTTTCCTAGGCCGCCACGTCGGCAAAAGGTCGTGGATTTTAGAACTAGACTTCCTAAGCCGTGACTCACGGCGATTGGCAAGCACTAGTACCTAGGAAAACAGAAATTACAATACAAGGAGTTGACAAAAAGTGTGAGTACCGCTCACAAAGCTAGGACAAACAATAGAAGAGGAATTACACAATTCCTCGCAATTCCTCCAATCCTTCTTCTAGCTTCTTGTCTTCTTCCTGTCTTCTTGTCTTCCTTGGCCTCCTCTTGAGTCTTCTTTGCGCGTCTTGCGCCCTTTGGCGGCATCCTCCTTGAGCCGGCGGCGTTGGTGGAGCCGCCAAAAGTCCCCAAGTTATCACCCTCCTTCTTTTTAGGGTTCTCTCAGGTCGTGAGAGTCCCTAAGCTTGGGGAGGGACGCTGTCCCAATTTTTGGATGAAGGAGGTTTGAAAGAGCCTTGAAAATGAGGAGGATTTTGTGGGTTTAGAGGTGGGAACTCCCCAACCCGCCCCACAAAAATCCTCCTAGCCCCCTAGAAGTGTGGAGAGACTGGAAGAAAGTGTCTCCACAAAGTAGAGCTTTTTTCAAGCTCTCTAACGCAATTTTCGGCGCTTCAATCCATGAAGTGTGGATACCGTAGTCCGTTCTGACATTTTTGCTGCTGCTTGCAGCTGCCGGCGGCGTTTTATCTATGTCGTAGCCGCCGTTTCCGTCGAACCCTTGGTCGCGAGGGTCGTCTGGCTCTGAGAACCACTGTAACGGGCCGAGTCTCCAGCTCCTTCTCTGAAGTCGTCGTCGGAGTTTGCAGAATGGCGTTCTCAGTCCGCGTCAGGGGTTTACCCCCTTCGCAAGACTGAGGGGCAATCGTCATCAACGACCCAGAGCAGGGAGACTCGAATATTTTGAGTCTCCGGAGGCCCATTTCCGTTTTTAACCAAACCCCTGGTTTTGGGACCCAAACCGGGGGTTTTTACCTCGAACTCGTGTGTTCGCACGAGTTATTNAGGGATTTACCCCCTTCGCAAGACTGAGGGGCAATCGTCATCAACGACCCAGAGCAGGGAGACTCGAATATTTTGAGTCTCCGGAGGCCCATTTCCGTTTTTAACCAAACCCCTGGTTTTGGGACCCAAACCGAGGGTTTTTACCTCAAACTTGTGTGTTCGCATGAGTTATTCCGTTTGTTTTATGTCGAAGTTCGTCGTAAACGAACTTCGAGTTTCGTTTTGTCGTCCTGGCGCGAAATCGTCGCGTGCGAGGCACGCTGGCGATTTCGCGCCAGCAAATTAGACCTCACCCTTGCTCCCCCTATCCCTCGCCCTCTCTTGCTTGTTTGCAAGGAGGGCGAGGGGGGGCGAGGGCACGAGGCCACGAGGCCTCGCCCTCGAGGCCCTCGTGGCCTCTCAGCCGCCGATCGGGCTGAGGCCGCGATCGGCGGCTGGTGACTGGCCGGCCGGTGGCCGGCCGGTCACTTGGCCAGCCGCCGGCCGTCCAGCCGGCCGGCAGCGAGCTGGCCGGTAGCCAGCGAAGCGCTGGCCGCCGGCCAGCCCTCACTGACGCGAGGGGTGGTGCGCAACCACCCCTCGCTTCAGCGAGGTGGGAGGGCCGAACCGGCCCTCCCGCTACACCTCCCAGGCCCCGCGGTAGCAGGACCCAGGAGGTTCCCTTTCAACAAAAGGGAGTTTTAGACTCCCAACCCTTTTCGCACGTGGACCGAAAGTTTTGGTAGAAGTCGAAAGTGACTGGATATTCGGCAAAACCACTGCGTGTCAACGGTAGTTGGGCCATCTTTCCGATTCGGCTATGATATCGCGTAGAAGCGCCCTAATTGTCCGACCAAGCGCAAATTAGGTGTTATGTAGGCTGTAATTGCAAAGAAAAACACATTTGACTTTAGGGCAAACTTCTCCAAGCTCCTAGGTTTGCAAAACATACTGATGCCGACTTACGTGAAAAAATCACGACGAAGGCTAGGGCGTGCTTAGTAGCGTATGAAAAAAAATTGACGAGCACTCAAGGACCGTGTTCATGCATCAAGGGGCCATCATCTCAATGAAGATCTTCGCCCATTTGTGGTAGCCATCGCTAACAAACACGGCAATGTCTCACGTTTGCCTGAAAAGCTTTGCAACGCTGGCATCAAGTATGTTTTCTTCACGGGCATTGATTCGCAACTCAAAGACATTATAATGACGCTGACCGTTTTGCAACGAACCGTGGGACCAAAACGGAAGCCCTCAGCGTAGCCAGTCCAAAGAGAGCGAGTGAATGGCCACCTCAACCATTTTGGCTAAGACGTGTTACAGCGAATCGAACATGGTCGTCATGGGGCATATCTGCAGACATGCAAGATAACAACTCTGTCATTCTACGTGGCACAGCCACGTGGAAACAGGACCCTAGCGACCAGCTAGAGTGGAGGATTGGCGTTATGGATCTTCCATCGCGACACTCATGTCTTAAATCCACATTCACTGTACTTACTGAGCTAGGGTCAATCCGGACTTTATCCCATGTATTACATCACGACCGATGACACCCCGACAGACTAGCCTCGAGTCCCCAAAACACACCATAACAATTTGTGAAGCATTTTCAATCCTAGAAATGATTCGCAAAATAGATTCTCCCCCCCTTTGCTCCGAACCGCCCTGGTTCTTCCTTGCTTATGGCGTTTTGACCATCGCGTACTTTGCGCAAACCATCAAGTAAAAGCATGTAGAAGGGCACAATTGTGAGCTAGTGTCATCCGCAATACTGTTGCGCCACGTCTATGCACAACCACCCACGCACGTGCTTGGTTCTTACGATTGTGATGATTTACGTACAACGTTCCAAGTTAATCGCGTATTCCCATGGCTCTTGCAAGGCCAAGGCGCATACATTCCTTTCACGTTTGACCATTTGTGTTGGCGTTCCTTCACAAAATATTCCATCACACATTTGTATCTCTAACATGGTCGATGCCTTTTGGGACATACATTGTCAATGTTGACTTGCCATTTTGGAAGAGGGTACCTATAATGCATTTCCCCACATTCTATGTTGTACATGTTCAGCAAACTGTTGTGGTGACGCATCTTCTCCCTTTGCAAGGAGCGTCCCTGTGACCAATTCACCGGGCGTCCCCGCGAATCCGTCCAGGTCCATACAATGAAGATGTTTGTCCACCATGCATGATTTCTTCCTAGGGGTTGTTGTCAGGGGGGGTACATCCCCGCAACATTGTGAGTATGTGCACACCAGAATTCAGACATCAATCCTCTTGGTTTGCGGCCACGTTTTCTCGACCATGCGTAGGTCCACGAGACCTCTTTCAGCACTCATGGATTCGTTGGATGAACTCAACCAAGAGCCACAAAACCTACGTGACACGCAAGCCGACTCCATATTAGGTTTAGGAGGAACCAATGACACAAGACATGGTTACTGAGAGCTTTGTTTCCCTTTTGAAGATTGTGTTCATCTCAAAATGAGGCAGCATTGGTCATCTGGCAAATGCAATTGCCATCGAAATGTGTCAGCAGACACAGCGGACAATGCTCTGACCTGGATGATGTTCGTTAGAAAACCATCCCCCCATTTCCATCAGAAATGAATACCACGTTTTGCCACCCACGTCCCAACCAACAGGTGGTCGGATTCCAAATTGGAGGTTTGAGATGCACATATCTCGTTTTTTTGGAGTATGTCCAAGAGCAAAGTGTTCATCATGTCATGACCACCCGTCGATTGAAAAATCACATCGAATTATGGACCTGCAAGGTTACCCCTATCGGTGTCAACTCCATGGCATGAGTGAACAGTTGTGAATTTCAACTTGCGATCCCATATCCACAACAAATGGTTCATAGTTCCCGATGTTGTCATGTGATCGAGATGCAAGACGTGGTTATACGTACCAAGAGCGCGTCTAGGGAACAGTTTTCATTTTTCATAAAATCGTTATGCTTGTATGTCTCATCCGTCCCGCAAGATCTGTACGACTGCACGAGGTATAGTGGTACGAGTGAAATACCAAAATTTCACCACGAGTGAAATCGCCGGCCCACTAGACCAAATTTGAAGTAAATATAACGCATTTGGATCAAATCCTTGGCTGATTAGGCCATAACCACTGCACTTAAGGGTATCCGACCCTCAAACCATTCCTTCAAGCTGCCTATAAACCAAAGATCCACACGGGAGCCACATGGCATCAACGTTACATTGTAACGGGATGGACAGAACCCTTGGCCGTTGGGCCGAGAATGTGGTGTAGAAGGGTTGGAAACACTTGCGTTACTTCACCTTCCCATCCTCTTGTTGGATTATCCCACTCGGACATTTTGGATCTTTATCGGTCTACACGACACTTGTCATGCCACCAGATTGAGCTACTTGAGACATCGTTGCCTATGCCAAGGCATTTTTCCATGGGTACCGTCCACACGTGCGATAGTTGGGAAAAGTTTGCAAGTGAATGCCACATCAGTAACAAGCATCAGACCATATTACCTCTGCTTGGTGATGGAAAAAAAGGAACCATTTCCAATGCCGACGGTTGTCAACTGCTTCACCTTGACCAATGAGGTCAACAAATCACCCGTCAACTCCACCGTAGTTGGAAAAAGAGTCTATTCGTGGATGGACAATCATGTGTTTTGAAACTCATGTTGCCAGGTCAAGGCCGTTGGTTGTGCTTAGAGAAGTTTATTTTACGAAAGCTATTGGCAATCGTCTTTATTCCAGCAAAATGAGTCGTGATACATGTTCTTCGACTGAAGTGAGCACAACCAGTGCCATGCCTTGCATTGGCATGGTTGGAAATCTTCCATGTGACCTTGTAGGAGCCTGTCATACATCAAGGATGGAATGTGTTCTTGCTAACTCAATTTGTGAGGTATATCAAGTTCTCCATCAAGTTTTGGTAAGGATAATTGTCCCTTGGCGGTCCAATGCAACGAACATTTCAAGTCAACATTTGGGAACGAGACACTGGTCACCCTTGGTTGGGCTTGACATTGAATTTGGCTCGTTCCATGGTTGATCAGGCCATGAAGATGGAGGTGCCAACATTTGGTTGGGGTATATCTAATTGCTTGAATGTTGTAGGGCGGTTGTAGTCAAAGCTACAACCCCGAGACCATGTTGTGTTGCCAACTACGTCAAAGTTAGCTGGTCGTTGAACTACGAGATTGTCATAGTGTCAAGGTAACACTTTGCTAGAAAGGAGCATCTTCGTGCATCTTGGCCATGAGGATTTGATATGATGGGGAAGAGCCCACGTCACCAAAATTAGGTTTAGGCATTCTCCTTGATCACTTTCCACGCCAGGTTCACTTGTCAAGTGAATACAAGATGAAGGTTTCACCTTCGGGTGTCTGTGAATTTCAACATTTGGTCGACCACGTTTGATGATATGTAGCATCAGTCGACTTCTTCATCTAGCGCATTGCGATAGTTCACGAAGACCACTCTCTTATGTGATGTGTCCACAGTTTGGAGAGGTGTCTGTCCTTTGTGAGATCATACTGCTTTTTAGAATTGTTGATACCGGTCAGTTGTCACATCCATCACTCACGCAGTGATGAAACGGCTATAGTTTTGCCATTATGTTCATGTCAAAGAATCCTCTTCTTGGCCCATTCAATTACAAACCAATGTCTACATTGGACATGAGTAATGACGTGGCGTACCTCTGACATGTACGGATGTCGTCTCGTACATGGCTAAAGGTTATCGAGTCTCCGAATGCAAGTCCTGCTTTCTTGGGAGAGCTTAAAAATGAGATATCTATTGATCGCATTTCCCTGAGGCGTAGTAGCGTAATGGAAGTTACCGTATGACGTCCATAGAAGAAGCCATGCATCCACCAAAAAACATTTTTGCTCTAATAGTGTTGCCACTAGATGGTACTGAAGCTGTCAGTTTGACAGAATGCCACAAAAGCAATGTGGTCATTCCGTTTTTGCCCACAATGTTTCATCGTGAGCGACACACCAACAGTTCCTAGGTAAATATCTCTCACACGACGTGCATGTTTTCCATGCTTGCTGCGTACCCAGATTCACATGACCAAAGTGCAATGGTACAAATCGCAT
This sequence comes from Penium margaritaceum, assembly GCA_023375785.1. Classification (NCBI taxonomy): domain Eukaryota; kingdom Viridiplantae; phylum Streptophyta; class Zygnematophyceae; order Desmidiales; family Peniaceae; genus Penium; species Penium margaritaceum. The sequence continues at coordinate 26,003 of SZWC01017560.1, read as the reverse complement.
ACCTCGTTCCATCAAAAGGTTGGATGCCTCTGGTACTTGGTCATACACGTTGACCTTCTCTGCTAATGCAAGCCATGCATGCGTTGGAACTACTACTGAACTGGCTAGGTTTTTGTAATATATTCCATCTGTGGGTATAGGGGAAGACTGTCCACAGTTAGCATGGTGAAGTTGAAGGAAATTGACCTCAGAACTCTTGATTTATCCATAAAAGTTTTGCTCGTAATTCTTTCAAACTATGTTTCTGTATCGCTCTCAGTAGGGGCATAATTTCAACTTCACATGGTTTTCAGAATGAATGACGGTCGAGATTGAATCGTTTTGGGCCATTTGGGTAGACATTACATCATCACACTCATCGCGATGGCTTCTAAAAGTACACACCAATTGTAGACAAAGAATTCAAAAGTATGAATAGCCTCAAGTTCATCGGGTTGTCTCTCAAACATTAGACAATGTGTTTCCATGGCGCCAAAGAACGCTCGCAACACACTTGTCCTTAGAACAACTTTGAGCGTAGATTGTATGAAGCAGTGTGGTTTTTTCACAATTTTGCGTAGTACATTGCGTGGGGCTCAACACATATTCATGTGCCGAACCAGCAACACCGACATGGTAATCCAACCGGAATTCATGTCCATAGTGCTTTCAACACTCACACCAATGGTGCATTTGACACATCCAAGGGGTTGTCATCCGACCCCCATGTCAGTAGTGCGACCGGCACTCCTTTCTGATGACACTTGTTTTGTGCAATCGGTACCCTTATTGTGCAATCAGAAATTGTCTTGTGCAGTCGGCACTTTTGTACGCATGACATTGACACTTGAGACTCACATAAGTGGTGTTATTGGTGGTGGCTTCTGTATTGTAATCTACTCTCACGTCGGTGTGACTGGTGCACTCGCCTCTAGAATGTGCCCTTGAATCAGTTGGAAATGCCTATTGCCCTTGTGTCACTGACACATCTGGCAACGGAGACTGAAGTACAAGTGACACTTTTATCAATGGTACATCCCGTAGCTGTCAAGTTAATGTATCCACGCGTCACTGATAGTTTTTGCACGTGTCAGTTGTGCACTTGCTACGACGATGGTGTAATCAACACCCGACTTTGTGCAGAGAACAAGAATTGCTCTAGAGTTATAGGAGGCCCTTGTTGGAGTGATGCATTCAAGGTCCACAAAAATAAAAAAACGGCCAGCATTTGAACTCATTTGTGTAGTAGTGAGATTGGCACTGGTGCAACTAGCACAATGTACACACTAATACTGGTACAAAGTACACCAATGTCACCAGTTTAAGTGAAACTTCTTTCATAACGGGTTCACTCAACGTCTAATACCGCCGAAACCATTCCATGGTTTTGTATGGTCTTGTAGCACCGTGGCAGTGCATGTGCCCCAAAATTTGCTGTAACACACTTCCTTCAAGTGAATCTTGCGCCGAGTGGGGAAAGGTAATATTTTCTTTTCTTTTTCTGCTGTTTTTAGCTCCATCGAAGCTGCAAAGCACTTCTTGTTGAAGAATCCATGACCAGCTGGACCAAAAGTTAGGGTCAAACAATGAAACTATCATCGCTTCAAGCACATTTTGTAACGGTCAGCATATCAATCCTTGAAGGTTTTTTTAGGAGCAAACCTCAAGTCTCAAGTGCAGTTTCTGCGCTTGAGGCTTGGAACCTTTTAAGTGATACTCCATGGTGTCTCGAGAAAACGATTGGTTCTCCCCTTTTATTTCATCAAACGGAAAGAAGGTTATGATACTAATTGAGTTATTCTCAAGATGTTATGGAGCCCAAAACAGGCTCCACGCCGCTTTTAATGGTAGAAAAAATGGGTTCAAATGACAAAACTGTCACAGTTCCCGTGAGCCAACCTTCATGCCCAAGAAAAAAGAAGTTATCTGTAAGAAAAAATTAGCAATTTCATGACGATTGACATGATTTCTACCATCTACTCTTTTGGTGAACGTTGGTAGGAGCCTCAAGATGCATTACATTCCTTCAAACAGGTCGTGGAGGACCCATGATGTGTGCCAGAGGTGGAAGGAGCAAGGAGCGTTCCTCCTCTCCTCTCTATCTCCTGCTGTCGACCTGGTAGTAGGAGGCTGCTTCCCTCCTCTTCTTATGGCGTAGACGGTGCCATGGAGGAGGAGGGGGGTGGGAGAGAGGAGAGACACCCCACTCTCCTCACCCTTGGTCTGTCGATCGACATTAGGAAAGGGGGAGGAGGGAGAGAACATCCCATCTCCTTCCCCACTGGCTGTTGGCCCACTTGAGGAGCGGGGGAAGAGAGGGTATCTCTCTCTCTCCTCCCCCTTGGCCCGTCGACTCACATGTGAGGAAGAGAGGCGGAAGTGCGTATCTCCCTCTCCTTCCCTTTGGGCCATCGGCCCGTGTAAGATGGGGGGGGGGGGAGAGGGAGAACGCTCCCTCTCCTTTCTCCTTGGGCCGTCGGCCCACTTGAGGGAGGGGGGAAGAAAGGGCATCTCTCCCTCTCCTCCCCCTTGGCCATCAGCCCGCGTGAGAGGGAGGATAAGGCATGACGCTCCCTCTGCCCTCCCTTGGACTTTCGGCCCACAACATGCAAGGGGGGAGTGGGGAGGAGGAAAGTTTCCCCTCCCTCCTCTTGGTCCGTCGTCTCCCTTAGAGAGGGGGGACTGGAGACAACCCTTGGACGGGAACCTCTCCCTTTGAACCAGTCAGGCCCGTAGGAGGGAGCTCGTCGGGCTAGTTGAGCCCGCGAGAGCAAGCTCATCGGGCCAATCGGGCCCGTGGGTGTGAGCTCGCTCGCTAGATAAGACAGGCACGCGAGGGCCATCTTGCTCATACAAAAAACATTTCTTTCAAGAGCTCTTGGCTTGTCGAAGCTTTCTGCTCGACGCTGCAGAGTTCACTCTTGTAGGTGCGCCCGTCAAGCGATGTTTTGTCCAAAGTCTATAATCCTCTCGTTGCAATATCCCGATCGACGAGCAGCACTAGTTTCAATGAGGATGTTACGGTCCCATGGACGTAAAAATGAGAGGTTTAAGAAGGTTGGCTACGAGACCAGTGTAACAGCACTGGCCGTTTTGCGACTGACTTTAGAACCAAAATGGAAGCCCTTATGTTCGTTGGTCAAAGGAGAGCTAGTGACTGGCCGCCTCAACCATCTTGGCCGAGACGCGTCACGACAAAACATTCAAATTTGTCATAGGGCATGCTTAAAAAAAAGCAACCTACAAACTTGTTATTTCACATGGCAGAGCCACGTGGAAACATGAACTCATGGACCAACTAAAGTGGAGGATGAGTTATGCGATGGATCTTCCATCGTGGCACTCCTCCTGGCTATAATCCACATGGACTGTATTTTCTGGACTAAGGTCAATGTTGACCCTAGCCCGTATATTATTTTACGGTCTAGGACACCCCGAGAGGCTAGCCTCAAATCCTCAAAACACACCGCTAATATTTGTGGACCATTTTTAATCCTAAGAATGGTTTGTATGCTACACACATCTCCAGCAACGCCAGTGATATTGCTGGTTTTTGCATCGTGCAACTCTTTGTCACACCCATAAAAAACATTGAAAATCTATTGGTTCCGTCTTCAGAATCGTCAAAGCAATACCCACTATTGTGCTCAAAGTTAGGCGAACGGTTCCCGACAGGCGTGTAGACAAATCATGGCAGGTACCGATATGAACTTTCTTGATGCCATTATGCGAATGAATGCTGCATTATTGTAGCAAACCGCGACATCATCTTGATGCTTAAACAACAAGAGCATCTCAACGCATTGACACGGTCCCTCGATCTCATGCATACCTTATGCCATGGTTGAACAACATTAATGCCAAGACCCGCTATTGCAAACATCAACAAGAAAACATGTCAACTGAAGATTTTTGTTCAGTTAATAGTTTTTTCAAGAGCCCTACATCATTTACCTAGCAACTAGGACCTTCCCATCAACTTCGCACCAGTAGCGAGACTTGTGCCAAATAAATTCGAAACCTATGGAAACAACATACTTGTCATCTTCCACGCTTCTCCCAGTCACGCAAGCTATCCTACGCATGATCCGTTTTAAGAAAAGGATCACGTGTTCCAAAAGTAGATCACCAGAAGCCACACATTTGTGATGCACATCTCCATATGCCCCTTCAACTACACATCAATCATTTGTTGTGTCCAATCACTTTCTCTCTTTACATGTGTAGACTTTTCTCAGTTTTGTAAAATCAGTTTTTGATAGCACCTTCCACAAAAATTCAAAGAGGCCCTTACAGTGTAACACATACAACAGGAAGTTTTGTTGCATTATGCACACATAGATTTCCATGTTCAACAATTGAATGACATCAAACTTGCAATAGAAGTTTGTGAATATTGACTAATGTATTCACCCTATTCTGGCAAGAAAGGGAAATCTTGACTTTGATAAACACAAAACACAAGAATTAGATGTCACAAAAGCCGCTGCTTTGGAGGATACATAGTGATATCTTATATGCCCCTTGTGGCATGTCGTGATCACAGGAAAAAAAATCCGTGGCGTATCATGATAAAAACTTGGACAGTGTGGCATTATGATCTTAAAAATTGGAAGGTGTGGCATATAATTACCTCATTCACGAACTAGGGTCACGAAAACATGCACCTGGCCAAATGCGTGGCATATTGAGAACGTCTTGTTGTGGAACTGTAGTAAACATCTCCCAAATCTTGAGGTTGATGTGAGCCATCGGATGTGCAAAGGACGTACATGTGGTCGGTCAATTCATGGTTGCAGCTAACCACAAGCATTACACCTATCCGCTTTGCAGCGATGTAATCATTGCGACTGTATTCACTGCAGCTATTTGCCTACAAGGAAAGTCAAGAGCACATTATGGTTTAGTAGTTTCTACAAGCATGGAGATCACCAAGGGATAGACATGTATCCGTCACCATGGCACCTAGACCATAGGCCTTTCTATTATGTTATGATTTGTTACAACATCACGGATTGGCCATGAAAGGTAGAAGTGACTCCGCATCAAAGGTGGGGTTGAACTAGGCACCTCACACAACTACATCTTTGTTATACTTGGAAATGTGGCTAATTAGACTAGAGTCCACAGCGATGATGTGTGGTACAGCAACCAAGCACATATTGATAATAGAAAAAAACAAGAATTAGGCGTGCTTAAGGTCTTGGATCCTTTAGTCTAGTGACGTGTGCAACATCACTGCATGAAAGGCTGCTTGAAGAAACTCCATTGAGAAGTCAAGCATCATAAAGAAGTTTCCATTGTAGAAAAGGATCGCTTCAATTTCCAGCAATTATGTTGAAAGATGTAGAAAGTGGTGAACTTCTTCAAAACATGTTGGAACATAACATCAAAATCCAAAACAATTATGTAAAATGTCCTCAACTGACCAAGAAAAAAAAAACATCCAAAATATGAAGGATAACAGGCCGTGAATGTAAGGAAAGAAATGCCCATGCATGATTTTTTAAGATTTGTGTACTTCACAAACACAACACTCTTCTCCCCCATTTAGTTGCAACATCCTATCGGGTTACAAAATACAGGTCACTACGCAGAAATGACCATCAATGTTTTAATCGACGTTTCATATGTTTTCGTAGGCCTCCCAGCTCTTTTGTTGTATGCCGAGTCCTTACTGATTTTCAATGTTCTCTTATGTCTTCCTCATCAACAATGGCCACGTGTAACGACACTGGCCATTTTACGACTAACTTCAGAACCCAAAAGTTTAGCCCTCAGAAAGTGTAGTCCAAGGAGAGGTAGCACATGGTTGCCTCAGCCATTTTGGCTGAGACAAACCGCGCCATGAATGGACAGGGTTGTCATATGGCATGGAAACAATATAATAATCCTACCCGAATTGTTCCACGTGGCATTGCCACGCTGGAACAGGACCATAGCGCCAAGCTAAGAGTGGAGGAGTGACGCGATGGACTTCCCATCGCGGCACTCCCTTCACTTAGGATCCGACCACGGATGTTTTCCAGGCTAGAGTCGAACAAGACTCTAGCCTATTATATTTTTTCGGGCTTTGGCTCCTCAAAACTTGAGCTTCGAGTACCCGAAACACCCGACAGTTATAAACTGACCATTTTAAACCCTCAAAGTAGTACGTACGCTACAGTCGTCCCCCTTTGCTTTGAACCATCCCGGATTTTCTTTGCTCACAGAGGTTTGATCATTCCGTACTTCATGATGAAAACCATGCAACAAGAAGTGCAAACAAGATCATACGTGTGAACTCTTGTCAGCCGCAACACGGTTGCATCATGTTCACGCAGAATCAACCACACACTTGTGGTTTTTGTGGTTATGGTCATTAGCGTACAACATCCCGTGTTGATCGCGTGATCCTTGGCTCTTACCAAGATGAAACACGTACAATCCTTGTACGTTCTTCACAAGTGTTGGCGAGTCTTCACCAAAGGCTCATCACACGTGTGTATCAATGACATAGTCGACGCCTTTTGGGACGTACATTGTCAAAAAATCTTGCCAGTTTGGAAAAGGGTACATAGGATGAATTCTCCCACATTTTGTGTGGTACGTGTTTAGCAAGTAGTTGTGGTGACTCCTCCTCCCCCTTTGCAAGAAGCATCCCCACGACCAATCAACCGGGCGTCCCCGCAAAAACTTTCTAGGTCCACACAGCACTTCCAATGTCCTTCGGACATGATCTCTTCCAAGGGGTTGTTGCCAAGGTGGTACCTCCCCGCAACATTGTTGATAAGTGCAATCCAATATCTGGACATCAGTCCTCTTGGTTTGCAACCAAATGTTCATGACCACGCGTAGGTCTACTGTACCTCTTTCAGCACCCGTGGATTGGTTGGCTGAACTCAACCAAGCTCCGCCAAGCCCATGCAACTTGCATGCTAGCTTTATCTTAGGATTGGGAGGCACCAAGGACTTCAGACATGGTTGCTGAGTACACTTGCTTTTCCTTTCAAAGATTGCACCCCTTTTTGAAGGAGGCAGCATTGGTCGTCTGGCACGCGCAGTTTTTGTTGACGTCTGTCATTAAAAATGACAATGCTCCGACCTAGATGATCTTGGTTTCAACCATCATCTCCTCATTTCTGTCTGAAATGGGTACCGTAGGCTGCCGCTCACATCCCTGTCAAAGCACACTGCTTTTGAACTAGGTTAGCTGAGACAACCGATTTCAACAACCATGGATTCTTTCCACGAACGGAGTGTTTGGCGTATGGTACTCTCCAAACGGGTGTGCCACGATCACAATCATTACAGTACAAGTTGGACAAACACCTTTTGGGTGTCAATTCCACGTGATTGTGATCGAACACTTCCAAATCACATTTGGTGATCCTAGAACAACTAGTTCCTAGACATTCATACGATTATGTAATCACATCCAAGAGTTCCATTCGAGAAACCGTCAATGGATTGTGTTTGCCAAGTTGCAACAATCCGTGTTGCTTCAATATTTTCTATTGTGTACATTTGGTACTTCCACTCAATAGAGTATTCTTCATAAGCCTTATCCAAGGCACTTGTAGAGGGTATCGCCCTCATCGAAGACATCAGACAAACCACCACAAGCTTGGATATCACCGCAGCAAAATCCAAAAACATATTGTACCGGCATTCAGCAATGCTCATCAATGAAACCATCCCCAAATCCAAGGGACTTGAGCCGCTTCACCATGACCTTTTGGGTCTGTGAGCATGATTTGACTACATCGTAGTCATCATGATCTCTCTTGGAGAATGGTTTTTTCCAACAAATCGGATGTTCGATTTTTTTTGCTTGTCGATATCGCATAGGCATAGCTACACCTACAAGTGTATCGTGTCGTACACTAGAAGGTATATCTTTAGCATGATCGGAATCCATCCGCACGATGTTTGAAGAGCGTACAGTACACTACTAGTGTATCATGTCACGATGCAATCAACTTTATGGCGTTTCCTAAAACACCCAAAGGATTTCATGAGAGATATCATTTCCCAAGGCCCATCTTGAAGAGTCCTTTCACATCAACATGTGTTGATGACACACTGGTCATTATTTTTTTTTCAATGTCTATTGTAACTCGTTATGTGGTCGGTCAGACCGCCAAAATGTGGATGCTAACACAATGTTAGCATAAAGCTATTGGCTTGTAGGTCAATTTCCACGGTCATACGTTTTAGACACAAACCTAGACCTTTTCTGATCCGAACTAAGTCGTAGTTGGCTTGTAGATAACTATGATATTGTCATCGTACTATGGGACTCCATTAGTATAAAAATAGTGTTGCTCATTTCCTTTGAAATGCAATTTTCACATAACTGTGGGTGAACTCATCTTATCGACATCGGTTCACACACTTTTGTCTATCAATGTCCATGACATGATCATTCATCGAGAGATGAAAGACAGAAGGTTTCTCCTTCAAACATGTTCACCTTTGACATTGTGTCGATCTTGTCATACGCTAGAGAGTAACTTTGCAGTCTTCGACCACCGCACTGCAGCGCCTTAAACCGTCGAGGACCCATAGGAGATTCTCTCCCCCTCTTTGACGCATTTTCAACCCCCACCGACAATTATCATTGTCTTTTATAGAGGGTTGTTGGTACACTCATGTACCCTTCTTTTTCCTTTCTTGTCGGTACCGGTTGGGTACAAAGATTTGTCTATCACTCACCGGGTGATACGATGTCAATGGTTTCTCCTTTTGATTTATTCAAGGATGTCATCCTTGACACGTTCAACCATGGACCGATGTTTGCATCGGCCATGAATAAGGATGCTCAAAACTTTCGAATGGTATAGACCAGGTCCATTTCACATCTCATGACATAGTCATGACACGGGCTTAGTCATGAAATGATCACATTTGCCTTTGAACATTGTATCGCAATGGGCTGCGTGACTGTCATAGCACACGTCCTGTATCCACCAAACTACTTGTTTGGTGAAATGGTGTCGCCATTTTTATCCAATACATCAGCTGATATCGTCAGCTTTTTCAACCGTCCAAAAAATGTTGTGATCATTCGCCAGTCCAACTTATCGATCATTTCATGTCGTGATTGACGCGCCAATGGATAGCGGATAATTTTTCTGTGCATGTCGTGCATGTTGTTCACGCATGCCGTGTACCCATTTTCACGTGGTTGAAGTACAACGGCATGAACCGCATACCATGATCCATTGAAAAGTGGGTTGTCTTCGGCACCTCCCGTGGTCATGCAAGCCGTGCATGTTTTTGAATTGCTGTTCAACCAACTCATCTTTTGTAGCACGTTCCATCTATGGACACGAAGGAGTTCCTCTACCTTCAGCATGGTCCAAGTTGAGGATATCGTCCTCGTCACACGTGATATATCCGTTAAGTTTTCGTTTGTACTTGGTTCGGAAGTACCTTCCCATAATGCCATCGGCACATAAAATTTTTGAACTTCCAATGATCGTCACTGCCGGTGACGACCGAGACCGTTGTGCTTTTGTTACGCCATTCGGGCATACCACTGATCACCATAGCCGTCCGCGATTGTTTCCGAACATTCCTGTCGACTTTCTTTTTGAATAAATTGACAGTATGACCATCCTCACCGTCATCAAGATGCCTTGCAAACGTCAGACGACGTATTTTGGCGGTTCAAATAATGTGCTTGACGCACTTGCCCGTATAACCACTTAACGCATAGAACGTATGCTTACGTTTTGGTGGTCTATCGCAAGCTAGCACGACGAGGCAACGATTGGCTAGTTCTTGCTAGTTCATACAACGGGGTGAGATTGGTCCCCATGTTATCGGTGCATTCGGCATCTTACAGCATGTGTTGTATCATCAACACTAGCATAGCTAACACAATTGTAACTTATGGCCATAGAGCTTTCGGCACTCGCATAAGTGGTGCATTCGGCATCCATGACAAAAGTGCAACTCGCAGCTTTTGTCAATCGTGCAATCAGCATCCATGGCAATGGTGCATTCGACACTCATGTCAACGAGTTAACCGACACACCCATCGACCATGCATTCAGCGTTCCTTGGGAATGTGCGGTCGGCACTCGCGTGAATGCTACGATTGCATCTCCCATGTTGGTCATGCTCCTAGTGTAACGAGCACTTGTCAATGTTGTGCGCTCGACCCTCGTGCAGGGATGTTCACCATCGCGTGTGTGTTGAGTGCGATCAGCACTCACACTCTCCTTTCATCAAAACCCAAGCACAAATAACTTGTCTCGTACCATTGGTGCAATTGGTTCCCATGTGGATTTGCAACCGGCCTTTGCTTTGGTCATACCTTTGCAGACCATGAGCAGTGCGTTCGGCACTAGCATCACGGATGCTTCTGGCATCCATGATTAAAGTGCAACTAGCAATATTTCACTGGTGTGTTCCACACCGATAAACTTTCTACAACCAGCACTTGTGCTCTGGCTCGTAGTGCAATCGGCACTTACGTCGCTAGTGTGGTCCACATCCATGTAACCGTGCAATCAACACTCATTTTGTGCTGTCTACACGTTTTGTAACGTTGCGACAAGTAGGCGAGTTGTCAAGTGGTCACAGCATGTATGGTGCCTTTCCTTCCTTCTTTCTTTCATTTGTCTATATCAAGAACTCGTCTCGATGTACTTCACCATTCTAGCTTTTCAGCCCGGTGCTGTAGTGGCTCTTTTGCACAAGGAAATTTGTTTAGAGCATGTACGATCCGTGTTGAGCCATGTCGTGGCTCTCAACGATCACCTCTTCTGGGTTTCTTCGTGTAAAACCCCAAACTTTAAGGTTAACTCAGAAAAATAGAGGCACTGTCAGTGCTGAGTTTCTTGCATTGGAACTTCTCCAAATGAGTTTCGTCTACGACATGGAAAATGTCGGTTTTCCTAATTTTTGTGCTTCGGAACAGAAAAGACAAAGAAAACCAGAACCGCTGATCTTAGAGGGCCTTCAGAATTTTGCGCCAAAACCCATGGTCAACCTGACCACACACCAGGGTGCGACCACAAAAGTTTTCACCATTTTTAACGTTTCTGTAGACGGTGAACATAGAAATCCCCAAGTTGAGGGTCTATGATATTTGGCACGTCAAGTAACCCCCCCTTTTTTTAGGTGATTGGAATCTTGTAAGCTTCACCTGGTGGTGTGTGGGGGGAAATTGTCGGTTTTTCCCCATTTTTCCATAAACAATAAAACATTTTTTAACAATGTTTGAGAACTTCTCAAAATATTGTAGAGCTCATACGAAGCCCCTTGCTGCTTTTATGGCGGTCAACCCACGGCCAACAAGGCCAAACGTCGGGTTCAACAGAGGAAATCGTCCTCGCCTCTTGTGCTTGTGGCACTTAGAGCTTTTTTAATAGTATTTTCATTTTGTGCAAATTTGGAGCTTGATCTGAGCTTCAAACTGCTTTTTACGGTGGCCAAACGGAGGAACTGTCCCCTGATTTGCATTGGACCAGCCGGGTCCAAAAACAAGCTGTGTTTGGGAAAAAGTGAACATTGGGGAATCGAGCCATGGCCTTCGACAATCGTTTGCCACTCTCAGCCAATGGCGCCACTTGTACACACACTCGTCGGTGAAACTTTCACCACGGCTCGCAAATTATTGCGTCCTGGGCAATGTTCTTCGAGCGAGGTAGAAGGAGGGAGGAACTTTTCTCTCCTCTCCGTTGGGCAATCGGCCCTCGTGGGTGGGGGGAAGGGGGAGGTCCCCTCCTCGCCTCCTACCCAAGCTCCCGGCTTGCGTGAAAGGGGTGAGGGGGGGGTACACATCCTCAGCTCCCCCTTGAGCATTTGGCTTGAGTGAAGGAGGGGGGGGGGAGAACGAGCAACGCCTCCCCTCACGTCCCCATGGGCCGTTGGCCAAGTGAGGGGGGAGGAGGGGGGGTGGACGCCCCCTTTCCTCTCCCTTCGGCCGTCAGCCACGTGAAAAGGAGGGAGAAGGGACAGATGCCACCTCTCCTCCCTCATGGGCTCTCGTCCAACGCAGGACAGGGGGGGCGTCCCCTCTCCTTCCCAGTGGCGTTGTAAACGCCATGGCGGAGGGAAAGAGGGGGGAGGGGGGAGCTCGTCCCTCTCCTCCCCCCTTGGTGCAATGGGCAAAGGGAAGAGGGGGGCTTGCCCCTCTCCTCCCCCTCGGTGTAGTTGGCGCCAAGACGAAGGGAAGAGGGAGGAACTCGCCCCTCTCCTCTCCCTCGGCGCCGTCAGCGCCATGGACGAGGGGAAGAGGGTGCCTGTCCCTCTCCTTCCCCTTGGCGTGTTCGACGCCACAAATGAGGGGGAGAGGGGGCCTCGCCCCTCTCTTTCCCCTTGGCACCGTCGGCGCCATGGAAGAGGGAGAGAGAGGGCTCTCCCCTCTCCTTCCCTCGACACCATCGGCACCAAGGACAGGGGGGGAGATCGCCCTCTCATACCCCTTTGCGCTGTCGTCGCCATGATGAGGAGGAGAGAGAGGGCGGGCGTCACCCTACACCTCCCCTCTCTATCCCATGAGGGGACTCTCCCCTTGTCGAGCTCGTCAAGCCGAGCACAGCTCAACGAGCTCGAGCTGCTCTATGCTCGCCGGCGAGCATTCGGCTCGCCGAGACGGAACCCTCCCTCGCTCCACCGATCCCGAGGTATTTGGTGTTCCAGGGCCATCAGCCGTTCTCTTTTTTTTGTTGGTACCCCCGACCAGGGAGTTCTAAGCTCGACCGAAGCTTAACGTGAATCGCACGGGCTACTTTGACCACGGGCGGCATTCGGCCATGGCGACTGCAAAACCCGGATCGACGGACGTCGTTGCTCGATAGCGTCATCCAATGGAAACGCTGAACCGCTTTCAAATATATTTGCAAAAACTGTATCTGATGCAAACGTAACAGTACTAGTCTGTTTTGCGAATAACTTCTAAACCCAAAACATAGGCCCTCTGAAAGTGTTGTCCTAGGAAAGGTAGCAAATGGTCGCCTCGGCCATTTTGGCTGAGACGAGCCGCGCCACAAATGGACAGGGTTGTCATCAGGCATGGACACAAAATAATAATCCTATCCTAATTGTTCCACATGGCATTGCCATGCTGGAACAGGATCCTAGCGCCAAGCTAAGAGTGGAGGAGGAGTGACGCGATGGATTTCCCATCCCGGCACTCCTTTCACTTAGGATCTGACCAAGAATGTTTTCTAGGCTGGAGTCGAACCAAACTCTAGCCTATTACATGTTTCCGGGCTTTGGCTCCTCGAAACTGGAGCCTCGAGTACCCGAAACGCCATAACTATTTAGCGACCATCTTTAACCCTAAAAACAATCCGTACGCTACACCATTACTATTGTCGACCGTGTACTGCGGGCCCTCGTCCGCTTCTATAGGTGGTGGGAAACGTGCACCTCTACCAGAGAAGTACTCACTTAAGTCCCAATAGATTTTTAATCCACTGGTGTGAAGTATGACGTGGATAGGCATGTTTTCTGATAGTTGTGGCTCCAAGAATGCATGCTTTTCATCTCCCAAAACATGAAGGTTGTCAGCTTCTCTTAGACCAATCCCTGTAGTCCAATGTTAGTTGAGCTATGGAGAATGCAATATCTGACTTGTTGAGGTCCTTCAATGCATGCCAGTTGCTCGCTTCATCGTTGTTTGGATGATAACAGGCGTCTGGTGAATGTCTTCCTACGTGCTCTGTGAATTTATCTGTCGAATATCCACGATGGGTATGTTCCTCAAACATTACAATCATATCAAAGTTACAGTACGTTTTCCATACTCCAAATCATATGGGCTTTCGTCTGCTGTGTATAGACTGTGTTGTGTGTAAGCTCAACGGTTGGTATCATGATCACCCTACCGGTGCCGCGTGACTTGCATGGTCTTGTAATCAGTTCCTCCTGCTTTACATTGGTGCATTGGATTTGAATACTATTTTATGGATGAAAGTTTGTTGAATACGCTTCAAATGTTTGACTGGTCAATCCGTGTATAGACAGATGTACGTCCATTATACATTCCACCCAAACTGTCATATGTTTATTCATCTCGGGTATTCTTTTTCATTCCATTGCTAAGGCACAGGTATGGTTTACATTGTTTCCCACATGAACAGAATATGACTACCATCGAAGAAAGTTTCATGGAAAGCACCAAATTCTACATACCAAATATACAGTGGATTTTCCGTGAATAGATGACATGTTTAGTCATACCTAGCTCCTTGTTTGGAGGCAGGGGCAAATGGGGTTCATTGTTTTGCGGTGGGGACTGATGGGGATCATTGTTATGAGGAACATGAGGGTCACGCATGAAATAACAAGGGGTACTTGGAGTTTTTTCTACCACTGGAAAATTCATAGCTATGTCTTTCATTCATGAATATTGCTTGAACAATGTGTAGTTATCGGATGACTGACTGTATATATCAACAGCACCGTTAAAACTAGAAAATGCCTGTTACCGAGGAGCCCCTCTTCTTTCCAAAAGCTTTCAAGCTTTCTGATAAAAACTCCCGCCTGGGCTTACCTTTATGGTACCATTGATCATCACACCAGACGAAGCACATTGGCAGGCCAAAATCCACGGTACATAATGAATTAATGACCTTGGTGTGACAGAGCTGAAGGAAAGGCTCGTCAATGTAGGCAACCAAACATCTCAAACCCTTCAAGTTGCCTCGCAGTGTACATGTTTTTTTTTCACAAAGAAAAACATGTAGATGCACGCATTCGTTGATCATTTAGTGTTACAAAGTATCATTATCGTGAATGATTACCCTTATCTTACACAACGGATCTTTCCGTCCATGTTCTTTTCATAACTCCGCGTACATTGTGGTAATCACCCAATCCGTCATGATGACAATGATGTGAAAAAGAATTTAATTTGGATTGGTTGGACACAGTTCGAGCTCGCGGTTATGCTACTCAAACTCAAAGATGGCCATGTGAAGTTCATGGCGTCGATTATAACCACGATTCACCTGTTCCTCGGTGGCATGGGTCATGCTTTTAACTGATATCATCGTGTTTAGTTCTAACGCATAAGAGCATGGAGGACCTCCAATGGCAAAATTTATGTATCAACAAAAACATATCCGCGTTCAAAATCTCTTGAAGTGTTTCGTATTTAATTCATTTGTCTATACACGTTTTGGACCATATCATCCGTGGCTCACTCGTGTTCATGGGTCCAAATGATTTCTTCGGTTGCTAAATATAAGTGTCAACATTTGTCCATGATGTCCACGTATTTCTTGAGTTTTGAAATTACTACCATAGACGCATGTATGACTACGCCCAAATTTCAACACCTCTCAACAATATCACTTGGGGTTGGAGGAGAATGACCAGGGAAATAGCAAAGAATATGTGGTTGTCTGTGTAGTGCACGCCATGGCCTTGGCAAAAGCCGAAAGAATATTGATTCCAACACTGATTTATGTGCTGGCACCTTGTGCATCCAGTTGAGCAGCTAGACATGACTTCTTGCATAAGAAAGGCTGTGGATAAGATACTAGTACACATGTTAGCAATGTAACATGGGAAATCAATCAGCGTCATACTTAAAAACCAAATTATTCTAATGAAACGCATATTTGAGACATGATGGAACCATGTGGAATGCAAATAATGTGTCGTTCGGAGTGAGATTCGTTTCATCAAATGAAAAATACTTATCTATGCCAAAATTTGACAAACTCAATGTACAAGAATATTCGCATCCATGCTCCATTTAACACATGCCAAAAAAGGGACGTCCAATGGTTGCTTGCGATCGACGCCCAAATTTGATGGTCAAATTGAGCCCACTATGTGTGTGTGTGTGTGTGTGTGTGTGTGTGTGATAGAGGGGGGTAGAGAGGGAGGGGAAGAGAGAGAGA
>SZWC01017559.1:19760-48711 GCA_023375785.1 Penium margaritaceum | reverse complement strand
TTTTCCCTTCAATTTGAATACATATAACCAACTCTAGAAACAATCAACATAAGAAAAGTGATCCATAGCAACATTTCCAAAATGTTTGTTCAACCTCTACTACTATGGACTATTTGACAGCTGCACACATTCTTCTTACTTAGGATTTCAAAGATTACAAATGATACCAAGATTCATGACACATCCGATTTGTCTTGACAGCTTCATCCTGAACATCCATACTATACATTATTAATGATTTGTCCAATCAATCCAAGATGACCACATGATTATGTTCAATACGACTTGATCCTACTCAAGAATGCAACATTCCCCTCTTTGCATCCGTACTTGCTCTACTAAATTTTACCTCTTAGCCGCTTACAACTCCACCAATGTAACACTTCACAATGAAAAAATAAGATGATTCTTAGAATAAACCAAATGCATTTAACCACATGAGAAAACCATGAATACACTTTCTAGCTCCGACCACTACTACTAAAATATGAAATATCCAACCTTAAAAAAAGAGATGGAAGCGTAGTGACATTTTTCAATGACTCATAATAGAAAAAATGAGTCAATCATTTGTTGCAGTGTATTAATAGATCCTCACTATGAAATCAAGTAAAACACATGCTTTAAGGGGCAATAAGAATCTAGAAATGACAGCAATCATTAGCCATGAAAATCATCAACAATTAAATGCTCAAAAATAAAACTTTATAAAACAATTCATACAATTAGATTAAGGATGTAATTAAAATTAAAGGTCAATGCTACCATTGTGGATTGAACGAAAAGCAAGATTTTTATAGTCTTATGAATATTAAAACAATACAAAATCTCTTCTATAGGTGAATCAAATATGGAAACTGAAATTCACTCAATCTAAAGAAGATCCATAAACCAATACGTTTAATTGAAAACAAAACAAAGAAATTGATACATGATGCCACTTATGGTTCATTAACAACACTCAACTAAAGAAACATAACATTCGTGAAAACTAGAAAACATCCCAATTAGATTTATAATGATAGAACAATTTTTTCTCGAAATAACTAGCCTCAATTGGAAAAAAAAACAAACGTTATCCACCTATAATTTTTTCCCTTCAACGAATGGCAATTACATTATTCACATGGATGAGACTTATGCTTAGCAATGCCATTGCTATAAGGATTCTTATGATGAACACAATTGGCAGTAGGAAAACAAAAAGAAGAGGTTTCAAGAGATGAAAGATTACACATTTATTTCTAAAATTACCCTATGTTCTAGTTACATATATTTTAGTCTTCATAACTGGTATAAAAATGGACGGGACTTCTAGTTACATATATTTTAGTCTTCAAACTAGAAATCTTCAACTAAGAGGAGATATGAAAATGGAAATATTTTAACAGTTACATTTTCCATATGAACGTAAATAACTATGAAGTATGCATGAAAAGACAAATAATCACGTGGAATTTCCAAATAAGTTAACATGATTGTCAATTCTTTCAAATCATAATGAAGATAATTAGTAAAGATGAATTTGAAGCTTTTTCAATTGTGATTTTCTTAGTAATGAGTGTCTGTGCTTAAGGGAGGTCGAATGACCCGTGTTAAGAATGAACCCAAAAACAAGCTTTCCAAAAACTTATCATTCACTTGAATTGATACATTAGTGTGGTGACTAGACGGCTTCTTCCAAGAAAAACAATAGATTTATCATTGTACAAATATCTTCTCATGTAAAGATAAAACATAGTAAGTTAGTAGTACCTATACGTTCACGTCACCTATTGAGATACATTGTATGATTTGGGATCACATTTTAACAACAATATAATGAAAATTTTAAAAACAATTAAGAAGAAACAAAAGCAAGAGATTATGTATCATTGTTTCTGGTAAAAGAAAAACTATATGAAATACATTCCAATATTTCAAAGCTTATCCTTTCATTATGAAAAACCATGTATTGTATCAACGAGAGCATAGGTGAGGAGAAGAAGAGAAAAAAACTCCATTTACATCCTTTTTACCAAAAACAGTGATGTTGGCATATAAAACCTTTGCAAATGTGCTCAAAGACGTTTTGCCCACATTCATAATTAATAATGGAGAGTCTTTCAGTTCAATCAATTATCTATTCAAGAAAAAATGTAGATGCTAATTCATAAGTCTTCTTTTGCACATGAACATTTATAAATGTATCTTAAGTCATGAATCATTTTGATATCAAAATGTTTACATAGACGTCATACTTCATGGGTTTCTTTGAATGTTACATTGAGCATTCGTTTTACTTTTTTCATTTTATATCATAATATCTTGTTCATTAATCATTGTTTATATCATAGAACAATGTTTGTGTACAATTAAAGGAACCATATGATTTTACGTATAAAGGTATTCTTGTAGATTTGAGTATGTTAATTCAGTTTAAAACTCGAATTCATAATTTCATTCAAGACACATTACTCATACGTTTTTTTCAATGTAATGGTTTCCATAGGGGTTTTTTCTGATAACCATTTTTCCTTCTTTGTGAATATAGAAATTACATTTGTAACATTTGTTATTTTCATGTTTCCAAACATTCAATTTCTCATTATTCTTCCTCTTAACATTATGACAGCATTTCAAGCTAATAATTTTTTTTAAGAATCTATTGATTATTGCATTACATTGTAATCTTGAATTTAGAAGATAACGTGCAAGTTTCCTTAGATCACATATAAACGTTTAATCCTGGAATGATTATGCTTCCTTCAAAACTTTGAAGACTATATTGGTTTTATATCAATCACATTTTAATATATTCCATACATTGATACTTGACATTTTTACTTTACGTTCTCCACTAAATCCATGAACCACGTACATGAAATAATCCTCAAACGTTTTCCCATAAAGCTTTATCTTGCTTTCGAATATGACATTGTTTCCGCCAACTTTAAATTGTTATCATCATATGAAAATGATTTTTTTTTTCAATTTATTATTACTAAGGTAACACTTGAAAATGATTTGCGCGACCTTATTTCATGATTGTACGTAATAATATTAAACAATCGCCAGTTTTGACAAGCAAACATCATAAGAATCACTTGGATTTTCTTCCAAGCCTGGTAGCATTAAATAAAATGAGAAATTAGTTTACACAACCAAGTATTGGTATTCTCCCTTCCACGTTAACTTTCAATTTCATTATATGCAAAACCCACTCTTTCTCTTATTACATTACTAACGTATTTCTGTGTCAGAATCTGAAGTGGTAATTGTTTTTTTCATTCAACCTTTTGAATATTAGCCAAAAACATTTGTAAATTTGAATCTTTGAATATGTTGAGCATGTCTTGAACTTATAGTGAATGGCCTAAAAAAAACAAATAATGATTTTCATAAGTTGAAAATCTCAGCAATTACATCAGTTCTTATAGGTTAACAAACATTGTTTCATTGAACCTAAGCAATTTTTTGACTTTCTTTCGGTCATCCTTTCCCTACATTATCAGATTTGAAAATGTTGATAAGCTACTAATAGTCTAGAAGTTTGTTCTCTTGAGAAAAAGGCGGGTCATTTCTATTTTTTATTCCAAAATTCCATTCGCATTTAATCCTCGTACCGAAGTAATGCTTTTTGTGAGTGGTGCGTTTTATAAACAAACATTCATGAGCATCATACGAGTGTTCCAAAACAAATTTGTTATGAGAAGGTTTAACATTCCAAAGACAAAAAACAAAATTGTATTTGCAATGATGTGTATTGGAAACAAGAGGTGTCACAAAGAAAGACGACATAAGCCACTAATTTGTTATTTCATGCATCTGATTGGCTACACCGTAAGCTACACTCATCTCATACATTTTCTTTGATTGGGAAAGTGTGCTTTATGGTCGATCATCTGGATCAATCCCAAATCATGAGAGTACATTTGCACAATTTTGATGAGAATCTAGCTATACATGGTCTTAAGAAATACAAACTTTTGTTGTACATGAACATACCTAGGAAAGTATAATAGTGGAAAATAAACTTTATTCAAACAATACACTACTTGATATAGAAACCTTGTAAACTATCTTGATTTTTGGGGTAGGAATGGATTACAGAAGTTATAAGATCTTAACAATACTGTAATGGCACTAGCCGTTTCGCGACTAACTTGTGAACCCAAAACTAAGGCCCTCAGAAAATGTAGTCCAAGGACAGTTGGCAAATGGTCGCCTCAGCCATTTTCGCAAAGACAAACCACGCCACAAATGCACGTAGTCGTCATAAGGCATTTTTTCAAACATGCATCCTAAAACTCTATCGTTCCACGTGGCACAACCACATGGAAACAGGACCGTACCTGCCAATTAGAAGGGAGGAGGAGTGACGCGATGGATTTTCCATCGTGGCATTCCTTTCACCTAGAATCCATCCACGGATGTTTATTAGGATAGACTTGAACCAGACTCTAGCCCATTATGCTTCCCCGGGCTTTGGCTCCTCGGAACGTGAGCCTCAAGTACCGCAAAAACAGTGCGTACACTACATGCCTCCCCCTTTGCTTCGTAGCGTTGTGGTTCGTTATTTGCTAATGGATATTTGATCATCGTGTACTTTATGATGCAAACCATGCCACAAGAAGCGCAAACAAGATCACACGTAGGAACTCTTGTCATCTGTAACACACTTATGTCATGTTCACGCACAACCAACCGCACCCTTGTGGTCTCTCTGATTATGGTCATTTGCGTACAATATCCGGTGTTGATCGAGTGATCCCTTGGCTTTCACTAAGATGAGTCACATATAATCCTTGAATGTTCTTCACAAGTTTTGACAAGTCTTCATCGAAGACTCATCACACGTGTGCATCGATGGCATGGTCAATGACTTTTGGAACGTTCATTGTTAACAATGCCTGTTACAAAGAGAGTAGATAGGATAAAGTTTCCCACATTCCATGTGGAAGGGTCTTCATGAAGCTATTGTGGTGACAGATCCTCCCTCTTTGCAAGGAGTGTCCCTACAAAAACTATCCATATCCACACAACACTTTCCGTGTAGTCCGCACATGATCTCTTCCAAGCCGTCGTTGCCGAGGCGATACCTCCCCGCAACATTATCAATACGTGCAATCCAAGATACGGACTTCAAACCTTTTAGTTTGCAACCACGTGCTCAAGACCACGCATAGTTCTTCTAGACCTCTTTCAGCACCTGTGGGTTGATCAGCTTAACTCAACCAAGCTCCACCAAACCCAAGCAACTCGCATGCTAGCTTGATCTTAGCGTTAGGAGGCACTAAGGTCCTAAGATATGGCTGCCGAGCACACTTGTTTTTTTTCAAAGATTGAACTCGTCATTGAAGGATGCGGCATTGCCCATCTTGCATGCGCAGTTATCTAGAACGTCTGTCATTAGACGCGATTATGCTCTGTCCTAGACGATTTTGGTTATAACCATCATCCCCTAATTTCCCTCTGAAATGGGTACTGTAGGTTGCCGCTCAGGTTGCTATTAAAAGCACACTGCTTTTGAACTAGGTTAGCTGAGATAACCGTTTTAAACAAACATGGATTCTATCCACGAGAAAAGTGTTTAGCGTATGGTATTCACCAAACAAGTGTACCAATATCACAATCATGACGGTACCACTTCGACATACACTTTTTGGGTGTCATTTCCATGTGATTTTGATCAAACACTTCCGAATCAAAACCTGGTGATCATGGAACGACTAGTTCCTAGATATTCCTATTATTATGTAATCACGTGCAAGAGATCCATTGGAGATCTCATCAATGAATTGTGTCTGTCAAGGTGCAACAATTTGTGTTGCTTCAATGTTTTCTATTTTGTACATTCGGTACTTCCACTCATTCGAGTGTTTTTCATATGCCTTATCCGAGGCACTTGTAGATGGTATCACCTTCATCATAGACAGAAGAAAAACCACCACAATTCGAGGTATCACTGCATCGACATCCAAAAACATATTGTACTTTCATTCAGCAATGTAGATCAATGAAACCATCCCACAAACCAAGGGACTTAAGGCGCTTCTCCATGACCTTTTTGGTTAGTGAG
Organism: Penium margaritaceum; assembly: GCA_023375785.1. Taxonomy (NCBI): domain Eukaryota; kingdom Viridiplantae; phylum Streptophyta; class Zygnematophyceae; order Desmidiales; family Peniaceae; genus Penium; species Penium margaritaceum. The sequence goes on along the minus strand of SZWC01017559.1, from coordinate 42,650 downwards.
CGTGCTTTGACTATATTGTAGTCATTATGATCCGTCTTGGAGAATCGTTTTGTTCCAACAAAACGGTCTTTTGGTTTGTTTTGCATATGGATATTGCATAGGCGGTTCTTTACCATATCTTTGGCATAATCGAGATCCATGCGCATATTGTTTATAGAGCATGACGTACACGACTAGTGTATTGTGTCACGATGACATTAACTTTAAGGCGTTTCTTCAAAAACATCTGAAGGATCTGTTTAGAGATATTGTTTCTTAAGGCCCATATTGAAGAGTCCTTTCACATCCAAAATTGGTTATGACACACTTGTCGTTTTTTTTTTCGTATTATGATTGTGAGTCGTTATGTGGTCGGTCGGACCACCAAGATGTAGATGCTAACACACTATAAGAATAAAGCTATCGATGTATAGGTTGTTTCCATGGTCATAAGCTTTACACACAAACATTACACCTTTTTATGATCCCAACTCTGTCGTAGTTGGCTTGTAGACAACTATAAGATTATCATAGTACTTTGGGACTCATTTTGTAGAAAAGAACAAATCTCATTTTCTTTTGAATGGAATTTTCACAAAACTGTGTGTGAACTCATCTTACCGACATTCCTGCATACACTTTTGTTTATCAATGTCCATAACATGTTCACTCATCGAGTAATGATAGACTCAAGGTGTCACGGCAAACATGTTCACATTTAAACTTTTGTCGATCTTCTCATATGCAAAAGAGTGACTTTTGCATTCTTTGGAAATTGCATTGCATTGTCTTAAATTGTTGAGGTCCCATAGAAGAGTCTTTGCCCCTCTTTGATGCATTTCTAACCTCTATCAACAATAATCCTTGTCTTTTGACGAGGGTTGTTGTTACACTCATGTACCTTTTCACCGTCGGTACTGGTCGGGTACCACGATTTGTTTATCACTCACCAAGTGATACCATGACAATGGTTTCTCCATTGGATTTATTCAAGTATGGCATCTTTGACACGTCCAGTCATGGACTTATGTTTGTATTGGCCATGACTAATGATGTTGAGAACTTTCCAAAACTACGAATTCATCTAGTACAAACGTTGTATTGGTAGCACGATGAAAATTCTCAAGGATTAAAGTCGACGTGCTAAGACACCTTTGGTTTCACATCTCATGACATAATTATGACACAAGCTAAGTCATGAAATGATTTCATTTGCCTTTGAGCATTGTAACGCAATGGGATGTGGGAATGTTGTAGAAAATGACATGCACCTACAAAAACGCCATTGGTATCCAAAAGATTAGCTGGTATCTTCAGCTTTTTCAAATGTCATGAAACCATTGTAGTCATTTGTCCATCCAACTTATCCATAACTTGATTTTGTGATCGACAGTTAGTGGATAAGGTTTCTTGTGCATGCCGTACACGATATCTACGTATAACCTATGCCCAATTCTATGTGGTTACAGTACCATGGTATGAATCCATACTTTTACCCTTTGAAAACAACGTTTTCTCTGACACTTGGTCATGCTCTTTGACCTCTTGAGGTCATGAATGCCGTGCATGTTTTGGAACTGGTGGTAAACCGCATAGGCTTTTATACAACGTTCCATCTATGGATACGAAGGCGTTCTTCCACCTTTAGCATATTCCAAAATTGAGGAAATCGTCCTCTTCACCCATGTGATTTATGTGTTAAAATTTCGTTTATACTTCTTTTGAATGTACCTTTCCATACTGCGTTGGGCAAGGAGAAGTTTTAAACTACAATTGTCTTCCCCGAGATCGCCATGTTTTTGTGACACCATTCGGGCATACATATAATCACCATAACAGTCTCAAATTGTTTTTAGCCATGCTCGTCGATTTTCCATTTGAGAGTATCACCATCTTTGACTTCGACAAAATGCCTTGCAAGCGTCACATAACGTGTTTTTGGCACTTTGAACAACATGTTTGACGCACTCGCCCGTACAAAACACTATGTGTATAGATCGTATGCTTTTGTCTGGTGGTTTATCGTAAGCTAGCCTGACAAGGCAAAGCTAGCAAGTTCTTGCTACTCAATACAACGAGGTGCAATCAGCACCCTTTTTATTGTTGCAACCGGCATCTTATAACACAAGATGTACCATGAACACTAGGATAGCTAGTCCAATCTCAGCCTATTTCCAAAGTGTGTCTTGCACTTGCATTAGTGGTGCATTCGACACCCATGACAAAATTGCAAACTATAGCTTTTGCTAGTCTTTCAGTCGGCATTTATGACAACGGTGCATTTGGCACTCATGTCAACTATTTCATTGATGCACTCATCAGCCATGCCTCCAATGCTTATGATATTCATGCACTCGCGTGAATACTACAATTGCATTTTCCATGTCGGTCATATTTTGCGGACAGCTGGCACTGGTCATTCGGCCATCATGCGTGGATTTCCACCGTCGCGTGTGTGTGTGTGTGTGTGTTGAGTGCGATCGGCACTCACATCCTTGTTTTGTCTAAATACAATCACAATGGCTTAATCGGCATTCTTGGTGCAAGCCACACCCAAGTGGATACACAATCAACGATTTTGGTCATACATTGTACACCATGAGGAGTGCGTTTGGCACTAGCATCATGGATGCTTTTGACATTCGTGATTAAGTGTAGCTTGCATTTTTTCTCTAGTATGTTCGACAGTGAAATTTTATTTTGTAACCAACATCTGTGCTATTCTCTGTAGTGAATTTGTCATTTGCATCGAGGACGTGATCGATGCTTGTATAAATGCACAATCGACACTCATTTTGTGTGACTCGCATAGTATACATTGTTACGATACTTAGATGAGTTGTTGAGTGGTCATTGCATGTTTAGCGCCTTATTTATTTTGATCAAGAAATCCTCTCAATTCACATCACCACTGTCATTTTTTAACCCGGTGTATGCCATAGTGTTCGTATTGTAAAACAATATTGTTTAGAACACGATCAACCCGCTTCAGCCATGTCGTGGCTTTGAAGCGTTCACCCGTTTCTGAGCCTTTTTCCAAAAAAAACCCCGAAATTGGAGGTTGATAAAAGTGTACGTACGATTGATGTGCAGTTTATCACGATGAATAAATCCCCATTTGTTGCATTCTATGTGGTAGTTATATCACATGGAACAACATGATCCTTTGAAAACAAAAAATTGTGGTCTCTTCAAAAAATTAAACATGTGGTTTTTTTCCCATTCCTGGGGAAATGGATTTAGAATGTTTCATGGAACGTGCAGTATTGTAAAGCTCAATCATAGGTTTTTGCCATGTCATGATGGCAAACCCATGATTGATACGGTCAATCTTCGAATCAAGGAAATTGTCCTCCCTTCTAGTGGTGGTGGCACTAAGAGGTTTAAAAAACTTTATGTAGCTCAGTCTAAGCTTCAAACTGGTTTTTACGGTGTCCAAAATGGATACCAAACGAAGCGTTTACTCTCTTGTTTGTGTTGAAACAACCAGGTTAAAGTACATAAAGTGTTAGGGAGCGAAGATGAAAGATTTCCCACTAGGTTTGAGAACTGCGAACTCTTTAGTCAACACTGTTGATCTCCCTGTTGTGTCAAATCATCACGAGATGATTATATTGTCAACAAGTTTTGGACCTAAATGTATTGGGCCATACCCCTTGGAGGTAGGGAGGAGGGAGGAAACTACCTCGCCACCTTCCTCATTGGGCTATCGGCCCTTACGAGAGGGTGGGGGAGGTGGGGGGTCGCCTCCTTGCCTTCCCCTTGGGTTGTCCGCCCTAATGAGAGGGAAGGAGAACGGGGGAAAGTGAGGAACACCTCACTCCTTCCCCTATTAGCCGTCGGCCACGTGAGGGTTAGGCGTCCCCTCTCCTCCCTCTTGCGCTCTTCACCCGCTTTAGAGGGGGGGAGGGGTTGACGCACCCCCTCCTCACCCTTGGGCCTTCGGCCCATGCAAATGGGGGGGGGGAGAGGGCAAACACCCCCTCTTCTCCACCTTGGGCCGTCGGCCCACATAAGATGGGGGGAGGGAGAGGAAAACACCCCTCTCCTTCCCCATGGGCCGTTGGCCAATATGAGATGAGGGGAGGGAGGGGGAGATGCCCTGCTCCTCCCCCATGGGCCGTGCGCCAATATGAGACGGTGGGGGGGGGGAGGGAGGGTGAGACGCCCGTCTACTCCCCTTGTGGGCCATTGGCTCGTGTGAGAGCAGGGAGGGGAGTAGGAGACGCCTTCTTTCTTCCCCATGGGCTTTCGGCCAATTTCAAGTGGGAAGAGGAGGGCGAACGGCCCCTCCTCCTTTAGGACCATAAACAAGGAACAAGTTGAGATGGAGAGGGTTGCTTGCCTTGGGCCCCTTTGGTTCTAGGGCAAAGAATGCGGGAGAATTGCTCTCCCCTCCTCCGAAGGCTCCGTAGGGGATCTCGGGCAATTGCTCTCAAATTGCTCTACATAGAGAGCATTTGAGCAGCAAATCAAAATGTCTAATCTTTTTTTGTTTTTTTTTTCAATCTCTTGCCACTTGGCTCTCCTCCCTTGTTCAGCTCGTCCCTTGTCCATCTCGCCTTTCTCGGCTCGTTGCAATACTCTCTCTGCCAATCGGGCGGCATTTAGATGAACGGTCTAACCATAAAAGTTTGCAATAAACTACATCGCCGGTTGATGCTGTCCGCTGATGTGGAGATCCAATAGTGTTCTGTTATCGACACATGTTTTCTTCTCTCTCTCTCTCTCTCTCTCTCTCTCTCTCTCTCGGAAGCGTTTGGCTCTGATGCCAATGTAATGGCACTGGCCGTTTTGCAACTAACTCTTGGACCCAAAATTTAGGCCTTCATAAAGTGGAGTTCAAGGAGGGTGGGCAAATGGTCGCCTCAGCCATTTTGGCTAAGACAAACCGTACCACAAACACACGTAATCATCATGGGGAATTTCTGCAAACATGCATAAAAAAACACTATCGTTCCACGAGGCACTGCCACATGGAAACGAGACCCTAGGAGCCAACTAGAAGGGAGGAGTGATGCGATGGATTTTCCATCACGGCACTCGTTTCACCAACAATCTGGCCACGGTTGTTTTTTAGGCTATATCTGAACTAGACTCTAGTCCATTGTCTTTTTGTGGGCTTTGGTTCCTTGAAACGTGAGCCTCAGGTACTCCAAGAACCCTATATATATCTAACGACCATTTTTAAGTGTAAAAATAGTCCGTTCACTACATTCCTCCCCCTTTGCTTCGAACCATCACGCTTCATGTTTTGCTAACGGAGGATTGATCATCGCGTACTTCATGATGCAAACCATGCAAGAAAAAGCACAATGAAGATCACACGTGTGAACTCTTGTCATCCGCAACACCATTGCGTCATGTTCACGCACAATCAACCTCATCCTTGTGGTCACTGTGATTACTGTCATTTCCGTAAAACATCCGGTGTTGATCGAGGAATCCCTTGGTTTGTACCAAGATGAGACATAGTTCACAAACGTTTTTCTTTCTAGGGTCAACTGGAAAAAGTGATGATACATTAGATGTTTTTTGACGTGTGTACTAGCTATATTTCGATGTACTCTTGTGTAGTACACAACGTTTGAAGGGGGTGGATGTGCATGTTTGATATCTAGATTTCTCGAAGGAAAGAATTATTGTGGCACCATGTACCAAACATTGGATCTATGGGTGATCGAGAAACAAATACTTATTGTAGATTCATACATGAGAATATAAACTAGTGTGAAAAGCTACTTTCACACAATGTAATCCCCACTAGAGTTCCCTAATTCTTTCTCAATATCTTGCGTGGAGGTTAGAAGGATGTGGTTAAAATTCAGGAAAATCAAGCACAAGAATGCACAATGTGGAAAACACCATTTTTGTGAATGACATATTTTTTTACCAAATGCTAGGATGGAGAACAGTTCATACATATGAAACATCTCTAATGTCAAAAATTAGTTCAACATTTGGCATGCCTAACAAATGTATCACCTGCTACACTTATCCATTACACTAATGTAAGGTGGTTGGGTGCCCGAGGGATGTGATGTTTGGATCACCTTTGCACCCTTCCATAACATAAACGTTTAAACATTTGCGGTGTGGTTGAAGTAGTATTAAGAAGCCTGTCAGTGAAATGTCCACCCATATTAGAAAAAATAATCATTGAAGAGAATCACACGTAATTGAAATAGAAAATCCACGTAAGGATTACATTTTTGTATGGGGGGCTTGGATAGGATCGAACACATCAAATGATTTTGTATGATAAAGATCATGGTCTGAGAGATAAACACACTTTCAACAAATAATCGAGCATTCAATCTCAACAATTGAATGAAGAGAATGTTAAATGGAGAACATTTAATGCAAGATAATATTGAACTATTTGTTTGACCTATGCAATGAATGGTGCCTTCACGTTTTGTAAGAATAAACTTAGGTGCATTTTTTGTATCTTACATTCACTGCAAACCATCAGACCAGGTTTAGTGGATGATATCTGAATTTTAGAGCCCATGAAAACTTGAAAGTGTATCGGTAAGGTCTATCAACAAGTGCACCTTAAGTAGTTCTAGAGAAATTCAATAGTTTTGTTCATAAATACATTTTCCTTTTAGATCATTCTAGAACATCATCTCATATTATAGTTATCATTCCGCTATAGACACCCCATAAACTTTCAAGTTTTGAGTAGAAAAACAATATTCAGGGCTGCATGTAAACATGAAATGTTACTATTTGCATTCTCGGTCTTTGAAGGTCGTAGTCATCACCAACAACAAATTTCTCCATGTCCTAGGTGGATACATGTCAAAAGTCGACATAATCTTGCAAAAAAAACAAAGTAGAATACGTTTGTGTCAAGTGAAATGCAATGCTTTCTAACATGACATGCAAGTCTTATTCATGCAATAGTGAGTTCCCTGAAAAACATTCTAAAATGACCACATGCGAAGATTCTAACATACACATCTAGAAAATATTTTGATGAATTTTTGAAAGAGGCTTGCTGTTATGATATGTACCAAACAACAAGTCTTCAAACTAATATCCCTTATTTTAAGCCATGATTTGTTTATGTTTTTGATAAGCAAAAGGCCTTCCTTCTACTTGTATGAACATGAATATTTTATATGTAATGGTAATATTGTTTCTAAAAAAAGGTAGCCAAACATTGAAACACCCTGTTCAATGTGGCCATGAACGAAACAATGATATTGTTTTTTAATGTACAAAATATGTGAGAAAAGAAATAAAATATCACTTTCTACTTATGTAGATGTAAAGACTTTTCGTTTCAAAAAGGAAAGATATCTTTTTTATGGAAGGCAAATGTGTTATGGTTGTTTACATGACTTCATTCAAGAACTTTGCTATGCATTCAAAAGTCAGAATGTAATCAGTATTATAAATGTGTGAAATAAACTTAGTGTTATGATCAAAGCCCTCTTGGGTAGATCATGTTTTCAAAGTCGAATGGAAAACTTCTTTGAAGAATTTTACATCTATGGGATACGTAGAAACATTGCCAACTTATAAGTGCACTTGTTAGAATAAAATAAATGAATGGGAGGTTGTATATCATGAAGCATACATGGGATTTCACATAGAAAAAGGTTCATATAGAAATGTGCTGATGAGGCAACTAAACAATGATTTTTCAAATCTTCCTCTCCAATTCTTCATCATCCATGATGTGTGAGGAAGACCATTGAAACTTCCTTAACAAAGATGACCAAAGTGTAACCCTAGCTCTTGGCTTGTTGCTCACAACAGGTCATCCAAGATCTTGCTGACTCCCCATGCACTTGAACTGCCTTTTTCTAACAAGAAGTGGTTTCCACATATGTGAAGTAATTGCATACACAAAGGGGACTTCAAGTAGCAGAGTAATCCACATATGTTAGATTTTATTCTCACTTCAAATGTGGCCTTGTTATGAAAGACCAAGCGAGCCTCCATGACGTGGTTAACAATCATGTTTCCATCTTCACTTTTTCCCTTTCCACGTATGACGCCCTTTCCTACATGATGGGATAATATCTTAAATCCCCTGTCATGGTCATTGGTACACTCGTGGCATCTTAAAGCATTGATATCTTAAGGTTAGACGTCCATGTTTGCATCCTTTGTTGGGTCAGTCACACATCCATGAGGGGATTGTTCACGAAGGAGTCGTTGGCCATAAACCCGAATCACATTGTGGCCAGTAGAAACATTTTGAGTGGTTTGAGACTTTTCAGTACTCTAAGACATCGTGATGTCATTTTGGACAAATGATGAAGTATTTCCTAGGTATTCCATGACAAATCATAGGTTCCTCATAAGAAATCTTCCTCAAGTTCTACATGTTGTGGTTCAAGACATGTGTTGATGATGTCGATTATACGTGAATTGAAGCTCCGCTATGTATGGCACAACATGCCAAAGTACATGTTTACTGTCTTCAACAATGGTTGAACCATGGCTTGCATCAAAACAAGTTGGCAATGTAATGCACTTAATGCGCATCTGTTCCATGATGCAAGTGCTGATGACATTAGCCCACAAGAAAAACACTCCGACCTTGTAGATCTACACTTTTCTCTATCAAGAAACATTATGACCATGCATGGTTTAACTTTGTAACGTTAGGGAGGATGTACACCTTGGAAAGGTGCAAGAGAATCAAATCGGCTAGTAAATGTTTGAGTTTTGCATTCTTCCATCCACGTGAATGCGAAATACATCATTGAAAAGTCAAATACGATTTCACTATAAGTCAAATAGGATGATACTCCCTTGCCTCCCAAGCTCATATCCGATTTGCACGTTGAAACATCTCATTCTTTCATGACCAATGAAAATGAGCACATCAAGTTTGATTCCAAATTTTTGCTTGAAAAAAATGAAGCAAGAGGATTGAAGCCAACAAAGGAAGCGACTATTCACATGCATGTTTCACAAAAATAACTCTTATGCATTACCTCATCACTCATGAGATGTGGTTTGCTTATTCCACATAGTGCTTGCTATGTTGTTAATGCATTTTCAACTTTGGATCATAAACATGGTTTCAAAGAGAGGCTTGGATATAACTTATAGTTTTTCATTCCTTTGTTACATTTTACAGTTTACATATGAACAAACCAACTTCTAAAACCATCTAACCTTCCTTTTATTCTCCTTTTTTTTTACAAAAAAGATCCAAAGAAGGGGCATTATGACTGACAATGTGCATATTTCATTCTTACTCAAGTTATATTATTCACATAAATGAGGCTTAAAATGTTTTTAACAAAATTGTAACAACCATTCAAACAATCAAATTCACCCAAAAAGGATGATAAAAATTGTGTCCTTGATTGTACATTTCCTTCACCTGCTAACTAGCAGTGGCTGCACATTAGAATGGAATAATTAGAGAAATCCTTTGTCAAGTATAGAATCATGAAACCATACATGAAAATCATAATGTATGAGCTGATTTACACAATGAGCTGTATGGAATTGCAAGTGCAAGCATAACAAACAAGGGGAAAGAGTCAATCTGCAAGCATATGTAAAAAAGTTAAATTTGTTTGAATGAATAAGAGGAATGGTGAGAGTTCACATCAACATGGAACATACAAATGGGGGAGGAAGGGATTTTTCATGTGCATGTGCGATGGAATTACTGTGGTGGATTTATTGAAAGAAGTACCAATCTGTTCATGAGAAGCAATTTATGTAAGGGAAGATGCAAGGACAGCTCCAATTACAATGTATCAATTGTTTTGCTTAATTAGGATGTCAGAGTGATGAATTTTGATTAAACTAAGCGAAAACAAAATCAAGAGAGAACATCTTCAGTTCCGTGAGAAAGAATTTTCTAGTTAAGGAATAGGAGGATTGTTTTCTATTCTAAATACTGTGATATACATCACGAAAACTTGCCGACAAGAACAGAGATCTGCCTTGGTAATGATAGGGAGGTTGTGCCTTTTACATGGGTGGATGGGCCTGATCTTGAGTGAAAAATCAGTGGAAGGTGGTTTTCTGTTTTGTTGCATTGGATTTAAACTTCTTGTTTTAGATTTTGTTTTAGGATACTACATGGAATGCAAGATAAGAACGTAATACCTGGTTCGGAACAAAGGAGCTTCATTTCAGTATGGCCGAAGAAGGACCATTATACACAATATGTACGGTGAGCTTTCATTTCATGGTGGAAACGATCTTGGTTGAGTGTGCTAAAGATTCTCTTTGCACAAAGATGTTAATGAGATGATTTGAATGGTCATTTTGGGATAGGAGAGAGTCGTGAAACCCTTAAGGGATAAACTAGAAAATCTTGGTACGGAGTAAAGTTTTGGAGGGAAAGCATATAGGTGTAGCTAAGCCATTATTTTGTGTTAGTAACATGCAAAAAAAGGCTATTGGCAAGCATGGTAAAGGAAAGACATACATGACAGATGGCAAAGGAGGTATTGGATGGTAAAACAAATCTATTTAGTGCAAGAGATTCCACCAATAAGAAATTATGGCATATGAGGGGGGAATGCAATTTGAATGCTTTTGGAAGAAACTTAGGCGCACGCATTCTAACAATTTGATATCACCATAGGAGTGTGAGATTAGGTGAAAAATCTGTCTTTTGTTTTCCATCTAACAATTTAATACCACCAATGATAAATTATGTATTGTTTTCCATAAATAAAGGTATGGTTTGAGATGGGGGTAGACCCACTTATAATGGATTGCATTGTGTTTTTGAATTGGATGAGCCAAACCAAGTCCCCCATATGCAGCCCTAGTAGTGTGGCAGTTACTATTGGGATGAGGTTGAGGGGTATGGAAGTATTACGTTTGTGTGATTGGTGTGAGTAGAGAAAGGAAGAGAAGATGTGGGAAAGAATTTGGCATAAGTGGTTTAGGGGATGATGAAGATTAGCATAATATACGTCCTTTGGTTTGAGGTGAGTGTTGGCAAGGATCACCCTAGTTAAAATCAGTGGATAGATGTTCTTCTCTTGCTAGATACCTTTCTCCAAGGAAGTCATGAAGTTGTCTCATGCATGTTACGTACGAAATTAAGGGGATAAAGTACTTATAAGGACTCTATTGGTTTAGTTGGTACGCAATGCGAGGAGGGACGAGCAGGACTCAAGTGCTCCCAAGGGTTAGAATGAAGATAAGAGAGATTTTTTGTTGATCTTAACGCCTTAAATAGACGCAAAGCATTGGAGTAGGAACATGGCACAATGGCAAAAATGGACAGCCCAGTCATAGAAACCAGTTCATAGGGACCTTCTATTTCAAAAATCCATTGAAAAGAAATCGTGTAAGAGAGATTACGTAATTTGAAATCCAAAAAATGAGAAGTGGGAAGTTCTTATGTGATAGGAGCATGAAAGAGAAGTGATCAAAATAGAGGTTCAAAAGATTTGGCAAAAACAATGAAGATCGAGCCTGAGATTGGATTGGTGTTGAATGCTCAATGTTTGGAATAAAAACATTCATATTTTTTAGTTTCATGATTAAAACTAAAATACACCTAGTTTCTTTTGTGAAATGGAAGATGGAAGGAAGAATATTGATAAACTGGTTTTCTAGAATTTTTGCAAGCATGCTTTACTCCGTGTTAAAAGTGATGCAAGGTTTTCTTTGTTGTCTCGTGTTGGTTGGAAAATCAATAGTATGGTTGCAATTTTTCAAAATTGCGGTGGTGATAGAGGATGCAACGTTCTCACCCACAAATACATAGGTTCTTTTGGGGAACATTTGTTACTTGTGTTCCGAGCTAAGAACGTATATAGATGGAGTAAGAGACTAAAACTTCTATGGGGAGGCCATCATGACCATGGAATTGAACACAAGGAAGGGATTGCATAAGTTATTAAGAATCTTGTGGGCTGGAAAGATTGATGAGATTACAATCCAGATGTCATCAAGTAAACTTGTGAGGAACAAAACTGAAATTGTGGAAGGTTGTGCTGTTGGGTCTTTCGTCAAAATGTTAGGAGAGGTAAACATAAATGCCTGTTATCATGGCCCTTTTTTGTGTAAAAGGAGGGTGACAATGATGGTGACAATAAAAAAGATGAACACAAGAAGACTAAGATGCCACTTCAATCTCTTTTGTATTGCGATAACTCGTAACAACAATCCAACTTTACTGTGAACCACCCTAATCAAAATCTTCATCCATTGTCTACGTTATCAACCCGACCAAAAGGCACCATACCAAGTGATCCTCGAATTATTTGCGACATTTCAAGCGCGTCATGCTAGCACACATGCATTCGTTGCTTTTTCTGTCATGTTTTGCCATATATATGAAGGATGTTACATTCTCTCCCAGTTCAACCCAAAATAACTTTATCCATCTTTTTTGTCTTTGGATCCATGGCATCACCACCATGTTTCTAGTTCCCTCCTCTTTTCTCACTCATCTTATGCGATCCAATCTCCTCTCACAACTTGTCATCTCTTTTCTCCTTCACTATCGCATCTCTACTTAAATTTGCTCATGAAGATAACCTCCTTTTATTCTAACATTCATACTCATGCTTGTGTTTAATGTACTACTACGTCTTTGTTCCCCCATTTTTCTTCATAAGCTTTTTTTTCAAAATCCTTGCATTTTTTTATAGCTTTCATAAACTTTCTCTAATGCTTCATTACACTGCATTACTTCCTTTTCATCTTACCATCGCTGGCTTTGCTCATTCCATTATTTTGCCATGGTGTTCGAGTTTTGGGTGATGTTTCTCAGGGTTTCTTCACCATGTCATCACGCAATTTCCCTTGTGCCAAGACTTTGCCATCAACATGCCCTTTGCAATCCTCTCTTACTATTTCTGATACTAATGTAAACTCCACATGACTTGTCCTATCTTTGAGTTGTATCTTTGATCAAACAGCTACATCCCTCCTTGCACCTAATCATCTGCACGTGGTGGTTTGTGTCTTTCAGCCTACACTACAGCCTCACAAAAACTCCTCTTTATTCGCATCATTAGTTGCAAAAATCAACAGCTTCATCTCGGGCACTCCTTAAGCTTTAGCAATACTGATTCTTATGGGAGAGGCTTGCTTCCAATCACACACCCATGGCAACGTGTAGCCTTCTTTACTACCAATAACAAATGACACATTTTGAGCTACTCTCTGGTGCCATATTTCATTACGTTTCTTGCCTTTTTTATTCCTTGCTCTCATCAACCCACACAAGCAACCATAACCTCTTCCTATGTAGATATTGCGTTCCCACTCTTATCATTCCAACGCTTTTGACAAGTAATGTGATTGCATGGCATTGTTATCTCTTGATCGGTGCTTCCACCTCTTATAGTGCCCTCCTCATCTTACCCTCCTCTAGTCGTCGCATCCATTTTGTTTGGCTATATCTACCCATTCACATCAACTGTTTTCCTGCTATCATTTCATCCTAATGACCTTCCAATACCAATCGGCCTTCTTCCTCTATGTAGTAGGAAGAGGGCGCTCGACGTAAGAACAATGAACAATATCCTTACATCCATCATCGTTAGGTTTACTACATCATGATTGCTGGAGATGTGTTGAAGACTCATGAAATGTTTTTGCTTCCTTATTTATGCGTAGGTTGCCCCTCTATCACTGATGTGCTTCAATAGAAATTGTTACACTGAGTGGAACGTGGTTGGTTCATAAGGAAGATGTGGGGAGTGAAGGACAAATCGAGGAATCGGGTAACTTGAATAATTCGCATCAAGTATTAAGTGTTTTTTTATGACATGTGCCAATCATGTCAAGCGTATAGAAATAGATGATGGCGAAAAACATAGTGACGCAAATGTTGGGTCTTTTGCACTTTAGTTAAGCAAAGCTTGTAACGTTACGTTTTGAGTTGTCCATGGTGAACCACAGTCATGAACACAAAGGGTTTAAGAACATCAAGGCATTATTCTATAAATGTCTTGTTTCGTGGAGATGTCAAAGGAAAAATCGCACAACATTGATAAAGTTATACTAAATCTATCGGCACTTTTCGAAAGTGTTCAAAAGTTTCAAATTCTTTGGATGGGAAACACTTGAGGTTGGATTTGGTTTTAAAAATGCCTTCGACCAGGCAACGTATCAATTCTAAGGTTAAGGTAAATCCTTGTATGTTTGCTATGAATGTAGGGATAGAAATCCTACGAGTAGAATTTAGAGACTCGGTGTATGTCTAGGGCAGAGAACCTTGCCATGTCCCTTTTTTGTATCCCTTTCATTCCTATTCAGATTTAGCGTAAGATCTCTCCCGGAACAGTATAGGTTCCTTTTGTCTCCGACACCTTCTCGCATTATACAACACCTAAATGGAAACCCCCATTTGCCCACCAACCTTAATCTTTACACTTTCAAATGATCTTTTACTAATCTTAGTTCACCTGACCCTCGTTTGTTATCCCCCACCACACCTTGGTCAAGCCAAGCCTCCCAGAGCAGGACTTCTCCCTCACTGGTATTATCCGTCCCTTATCCTGAACGGGGAGTTCAACGTCCTCTATAGAATGGGCCTTGCAAAATGAAGGAAAGCACATTGTGCCTTTAAGTGTCTACCTCACGTCACTCTATAAACAACGAATTGCTCAAGCTCCTCCAATTAGAAACCATATGGGGTAGAAACAGGGCCGCAAATTCGTCAGTCATGTTCGCTGTGGAGTCTGGGGTATTGTTCATAGTTGTACACCTCCTCAACCACCAGCTCTTTGTGAATTTCGCGGAGAGCTGGTGGCTGAGGAGGTCACAACTAGAACCCCCGGCCAAAATTCTTTGGCACCCTGTACTTTCGGTTATAGTTTTTTGTCAGAAGCATTTCAAACCAAGTTAGGTGAATTAGGTTTGAAGAGCTACCCAGCGTGGCCAATTTTGGTCGCCGACGAATAAGAACAATATGCATTTACTGCTTTCGTCATGAACAAAGCGAGGAACTTTGTTCAAACGAAACAAAATCAGGTTCCGCCAATTTTTGACGAAAATAAGGTTCTATCCACTTTTTTCCTGCAAAAAAATCCATTTTGTAACTGAACAAAGACAGTTTCTCTCTTTCGTACAGAACGCGGTAGGTATCCTCTTTTCGGAAAACATTTTTTCTGACGATGCTGCTTCCCACTTACCATGATCACGTGGGCTATAACTGCTTTACAACAAGGTTACTTGCTCATGTCTCTCGCTGCGGTGCTTAGTGGAGTCCCGGCTTTTCTTTGATCCAGCTGCACTGTTCGGCCATCGTGATGAATGAAGCGGTCGAGTCGGACAGCCGCGAGATTTCTGGTCGGAGGTTTTGCTCGTGTTCTGATTCGACCGAGTTTGATGTCGGATCCGACTTTAGAATTCGAAGACTGGAGCCTCGGTCGAAAGGTTGTCGACGCCTTCCGAGGTGGCACTTTGTGACTGTTGTGGTCGACGGGTATCTCGATGGAAGAGACCAATCCTGTGTCACTCCACGTCAACAGCTGTCAAAGGGCGTTTCGGTCCTCCGACTCCGGACTTGGAATCCGAATTCTGAGGTCGGATCCGACATCCGCGCTGCTTAAACCAAACGCAGCCTCATTCAAATATCGTTTTTCTGAGGGACAGCTACACAACGGCCGATTCGGACGGTATCCCGGACATCGAAGTCAAGAATGTGAACTGCATAGCAAGCCAACGAAAAACGTTTCCGACTCTCGTGTGTGATTTGTCATCATTTATGAATAGATGAAACCTTCAGTCGATACCGCACGGCATGTGAATGCAAGCAGGGCTGGAGACATGGTGTTCCCTCCTAGAAAGATTGTCTTAATGCCGTGTATATTGGCCTACAATCTGAATTCTCTCTCATTCTCAGCTGGACTACATCAACTCGGCCTCCTGCGTAATTGGCCGCATACGTTGACGGCCAATTACGCCCTCGTCAAGCTTGCTGCGATTTACTTTTGCGAGATGTTCACAGATCTGGAGAGCCTTTCGACAGATCCAAACGATTATGGCCAACATGACGCTCTTGAAGTACCTAGAAACGTCCTACAAACGGGGCTGGTTGCCAAGCCAAACGCATTACTGTTAACTCAACAACGAAACATCAAGTAACACATTCAAAATTGCATACCAAAAGAAAAGGAATCTAAGAATTTCTACAAGGATAGCCATACCATTCATGCAAAAAAAAAACAAAACTGCTCTGGATCACATATCTCTAGAAAACATGTAATCCAATATCCAATAACACTCATGAATGAACCATGAAGAGATATTGTTTTACGACTCAAGTGATGTAGGGTACAGTGAATTACTTAAGGTATGCAACAATTTTTTTTTGAAAATTTTGAAATGATAATGGTTATGAAAAAACGTAGGACTGAAACAACTGCAACACTTTCATATCCACCATACACTTGAGATAGGTTTGTCGTAATTCATTATGTTTAAACTAAAATCGATCGTTACTTTTTAATTGAAATTTTAACATAAGATAAAATAATTTGAATAATTTCTCATGAATCATTTGATATAGCTACATTCCGGCATAGATGAAGACACAAAGATCTTCATTTGCATCAAAATGAACCTTTTTTACATAAAATGATTTCAAGTAAACATCAAACAACCTATTTACAATGCGAAATGTGATGTGTGGGAAGAACCATCCCCAAATAAATGCTTGATGTACCTATAAAGACTCAGCATCTATGTTCAGTTAGACCATTATCAGCGAGTTGAAAGTCTTAAAACTTTCATCTTTCAAAAACATACCATTCTTTTTGACGAATGTGGAAAAGTCCACAATGTTCAAATTTACACTTGCATCTAATTTATTCTTGCATATGATATGTAAAATATTTGATGAATATGGATTGGATGTTAAAATCTATATGTAATTTTGAAAAAGAAAAAAAAACAAGAACTTGCATAAAACAAAATTGGTAGAGAAGAAATGTTATTTTGAACATTCATCAAGAAATTCTTAGGAATTCATAAGAACATTGATCAAGAAATTCTTAGGAATTCATAAAAGAGGGAATTTGTTGTATCTACATTAAGTATTAATAATGAACCAATGTATGCATGAAATGAAACGATTTTTCAAGTAAAACACAAAATATTGTAGCAATACAAGCATTCATTATTTTACAAATATACACTTTTTACACACATTTTCCCACTAAAATGACCTTATCTCAAATAAACATGCCTTTATCTTCACCTTTAAGAAATGTTACACTGATATGTTTACAAAAAAGGTAATCTTAATGCATGTAGATACATACGTTCCCCATATCTCTACACGTTCATGTGGCCCTTTGGTATGTAATCACATGAAGCATGCATATCTTGGCTATTCATTCCCCTACACCTAGATTCATTAATATCTTTACAATACAAATATGCATTACTACGCGCAAGAATACGTCAATTGAAGACAAGTTGGCACTTTTTGAATGATTCGAAATGGATGTACAAATTTGGTTCCATCAGTATGACCATAACGTAGTTTGCGTGGATTGTAGTGGGCATTGATCATTTTACTTAACCTAAGACAAGCCACCGCATAAATACAAGCATGCATAGCATAGATTCCATAGCTACATGCATGCACAAGTCATCAACAATGGTCATCAGCTTAGAGCCAAGGGGAACTTCTTTGTGTAAGGACTCACATGCACAACTCAGTAGGAAGGAGTATTAAACGCGTTCATTTCCATAGGAAAATCATTACCCACCTTTTCAAAACCCTTTTCATGAGCTTAGTAAATTCAATCCTGCAAAACACTTCTTTTCAAACACTAATCACCTCAATTCCTTCTTCAAGATCATTAACATCTCGAGGAAGGATACCGTTGTGGCACAATTATTCACTCAATTCATAAGTTTCAATTCAGTTTTAAGATACTTGCTGCAAAATCTGGTCACTTTACGTTATGTTTTTGCTTTTCTTATGTACAAAGTTTTTAAATCTGGCCCTCAATTAACTAATGAATCATAGGTGAAAGTAATCATTTCTAGATATGTGATTTTCAGCTTTAATCTCTTGCTACAGAAATCCTTGTTGTCTTTCTTCCACTAGTCATCCGATTGAAAAAGTGATGGAGACTTTTGGTGTGTAAAAAGCTGAATTTTCCTCAGGGGATAGATTATGAGATTGCAACAAAGATGAAACTTTTCATGGCTTAGAGAGAGTTCTAGTGGACCTACTCCATCATTCATTTCATCAGAGGTTAAAATTGATTCAAGATAAATTTAAATGAAAAGCATAAAAATGTTATTTCTACTCAAGAACCCAGTCAGATTGACAATCGTCCAACAACAAACAAATAAGGACGCCCTTGACCATTTAACAATTGTAGAAATTGCCCATTGGTAGGTGGTTATTTGTGTTGAGATGTGTGTATAATGAATCCCTTATGATACAATTCTCCATAAAATCAATTTTTTTTGTCCTAGAAACGTTTTGTTAAATTGATTCCAAATCAAGAGTGTTGATTCAACAAGGAACCCAACTGTTAGAGCATCCCATAGATATCCACATGGCTTGTATGGAAGGTCAAAACATACCATATCTGGTACATGAGGTCAAGTGAAAAGATGTTTTTTTCGGATTAATTAAGTAAATTGCCCTTGTCTTCTATGTAGCTGATGTATTAAAGATATTTATTTTTTTATCTTGAAAACATCATAAAAAACATGGAAAACATGAGAGAAATTAAAATGGATAAATCCTTTGCAAAATCTTCACCTCATGATGATACAACCAATTCACAATGGTCTTTCCATTAAAAACGATGAAATTTGCTGTGTGGAAGAGTAAGAAAATGGAAGGTGGAAGAATGCAATAATATAAAAATGAAATTAAACACATAACTCAAATACATAACAAAACAAGATGGTGCTCTTCAATGAGACGTGGAGGAAGAAAAAATGGTGTGAGGTAGCAAACGTGTGCACAATCGCTATTACGTCACCTGTGGGGATGTAACCAAATCATATTCATTCTTAAGCAAGTTGGCATGGCGATGTAAACATAATCAGTTAAAACAAGATGCATTTCCAAAATCGGAACAAGAAAAGTAAATATAGAATTTAAAGAAGTTCAAAAGTAACGAAAGTTCTCGTCGGGTAGGGGTTGGTGGAAAGTGTATGGTGGAAAGTGAATATTGGAAGTGTGAGTGGGGGTGTACGACTATGTAAATGGAATGTGTGACCTAACGTGTACTTTTGTATCAGGGTGTGAGTGATGTACGTGAGGTTGATTAGTGGTTGCTCTTTGGGGATAGATGGAAAGTGTACTTGGGTAAATTTAGTGATCGATTTTGACATGTACAGCAGATTGTGTGAAAATGTTTATCTGTATTAATCCTCGCATCAGGTTTATAAGTTTCATACTATGCCTACAGTTGAAACCATGTATGTTCAACTTTTGAATATACATACTTCTTGCACATTTGAGATATTCTCCACAAATTCATGTTAGATTTGAATTACAACATGCAAGCTGCTTCAATGATGCTTGAGTACCTCATCATTTTATAGATATTTGAATAAACTTTATTATCATTTCTCATCTTGTTACTAATCCCTCACGCATCAATGTCTTTATCTTTCGGAACATTTAAAGAGCAATAAAGAATGGAAAATTTCTCAATGATTAGCTTGAAGTTCTTGAATGTATGAAATACCTTCATTTCTGACCCATATTCTTGATCCAAACAACCTTGGAAACTTTTGAGAACATCTTTTGAGGTAAAAAAGGTCAATCAATCGAATACGATAGTGTTCAACAACTTTAACTTTAATGAAATTGAGTCACCTAGGTTCGAGTTGAGATGCAATCCAACATCAAATTGTTTTGTCCTCTTCCATATGTTCAAGGAGAGGACGTTCATTTGACATTTCTTTCAATTAAAATAATTATTTTGATCCTAATTTTATTTGATTTTGTTGTCCATAGTCCTATATCGTTTCTCTAGAAACTCTCTTCCTTTCTCATTATTGCCCTCTAAACTTAAGCCCCAATTTTCCCATCCCTTTTCTCTTTCACTCTCGCTAATTTTTCTCAATAAATTCAACCTCTCATTCTTTTGAATTCTATCACCATGTCTTTCCTTCACCTTGACATTTCCTTACATTCTCTCTTCATGTTTGCTGAAATCATCCCTCTTTTGCTTGTTATTGACTTCCTTCATCCTCCCACATCTCTAGTTGTGCCCTTCTGATGCATTCTCGTATGTTTACTTTTTTTACTCATACAGTCCTCAAATACTAAGGTACTATTCCATTAGCAAACATCTTGACCGATCTATTCACGAATGACATCAGAGACTTAGATGACATGAGGAAAAACCTGAATCAAAAGCCTACAACAACACTTGCTTACGCATGTTTCCAAGATGCTTCTAAACACCGGAAGTACCATGTTTCAAGGAAAATCATTTTTCTCTTTACCTCTTTTTCAAGGCTTTGCGTGGCCAAAACTTGTCTTACGTGAAGCCTTTTGCTATGAAAGAAGTGAGAAACTCAACGTTCATCACGTATGCTTAAAGGTATCATATAGTCAAAACCTTTTTATTCATGAGCCAAGGACAACTACAGGTGCCTCCCTTATTGACTTTATGCCAACCATCCACAAGGGTGATTCTTTTCCATGTTTTTGCCACAATGCATTCGTACATCTACATGGACAATGGAAAAGGAGAGAGTGTATGATGCTCTTAGGTGCAAAAGAAGTTTCCATGGAAGATAATCTTGGTATGAGTGATGTGCTTAAGGTTGTTTGGTAGTAAATCACTAGAGAGGAGGGTGAAAGTGCATGTGGGGAGTGTAAGTGGAGTTGTAAGGCTATGTGTATGGTATTTGTCTACTTATGTGTACTATTGTACATTGGTGTGAGTTATGTGCTTGAGGTTGGTTGGTCGTTAATATGTAACGGGGGGGGGAGGGAAGATGGAAAATGTAAGTAGGAAGTGTAAATGGAGGTTTAAAACCATGTGCATGTTATGCATAAACTAATGTGTACTTTGTTATGGTTCTGTAAGTGATATACTTGATGTTAGTTCTTGGTTTCTGTTTTTGGTAGGGGAGGTTACAAAGTGCATTTGGGAAGTGTGAATTCGAGTGTACAATTATGTGTATGGAACGTATAAACAAATGTAAACGATTGTGTGTTGGTGTGAATGATTTCTCCGAGAATGGTTGATGGTCAATATCGAGGGTGNTGTTGAGGATGGGAAGGGTGGATAGTGAATGTGCATAGTGCAATTGGAGGTGTACATGTATATGTATGAACTGAGTACAGTCAAATGTTCGTTTATAAGAGGGTGTAACATGTGATTGAGGTTGGATGGTTGTTGATCTCGTCGGGAAGGGGTTGGTGGAAAGTGTATGGTGGAAAGTGAATGTTGGAAGTGTTAGTGGGGGTGTACGACTATGTAAATGGAATGTGTGAACTAATGTTTAAATTTGTATTAGGGTGTGAGTGATGTACGTGAGGTTGATTAGTGGTTGCTCTTTGGGGAGGGGGAATAGATGGAAAGTGTACTTGGGGAGTGTAATCAGAGGTTCATGGATGTGTACTTGATAGTAAAATCATACATGTCCATTGCGTATTTTTCTTGTGTAACCTATGTATGTACTACTAGTTTTTCGTCGATGGCGGCATAAAACTCATCTTTGGACATCCTTGTATGTCTCCACAACTCATATAACGGCAGTCAAAAATCCTGGTCTTTTGAGTATGATTGTTTCAAAGGACTACAATCAGCGTTGTATCTTTACATTTGTGCTTTAGGATGAGTTTTTTTTATGTTTTTTTCATGGTGAACGTGATGTTTTGTGGCTGGCTATGTTTGAAATATGTGGAAGGGAATAGCTATTAGACCTTTTCAAGTCCGGTTGGGCACTAGAACTGATCAGATTACCCCGGATTGTAACGATCTTCTGCAGCAAGTCTGACGAGGATGCTGTTGGCTTGAAATTTGGAGACACCGAAGCTGGCTGAGAATGTAAGAGAAACGAAAATGTAGGGTATTTCTGAAAAGTTGACCTCGCTGTATTCGGATTACAGGAATGACGATGGACCTCCTGGTCCTGCTCTCCTCACAGCTGTTGTAGGCCACCGCTGGATGGGCATGAAAATCTTTCATATGCATTCTCCGCCTGGACGTGATGTTACCATCCGATTCTCGTCAGTGAAGACATACATGGGGTTCGCTAACCGCGGCAAGAAGACAACGGGGTGGTTTAATGTTCGCAACATGGATGGGGTTAATTAATTTGGGTGTTATGGACGCGATATCAGCGTGAGGGACTAAGGAATAGCGAACGCCATTCATGTCTTTGTGAGAGAAAATGTACTGAACGACGCAAACGGAGAAAAGGACACGGGACATTGAAGGATTTGGCACCAGGAGACAAAGAAAAACCGCGAGGGAGGGGAAAAGGAGGAGGTCGCAAGTGAGATAGTCCGCCAACAACCACAGACGCGATCGGTCAAGAGTAGAGAGGAACATTTGGGAGGAAAACAAACGCGACGATCAAGCGTTGTATAATACCACATTTGATAACCGCTCGATACTATTTCAATTCAGTTACGTACTTGAAATCAAAATTCTTTGAGAAAACAACATGCACAACTTTCCATTACAAATAATAGAAAAAAACAAATTATTTATTCTTATATGCATGAATTAACATCCCCTCATCAACATGTTATAATCTGTAACTTACTCGTCATTACATTTATGGTTCAGAAACATATCTTCAACAAGAAAGGTATCAAAACCGGAAAATTTATATTTTTTTCCCTTTAATGAACCTTCAAATCTCATATGAATATATTTAATTCTGTTTACAGTTATTCATAGAAATATGTTTTTGAAACTACATATACATGTACATATACATATACATATACATATACATAAACATATACATATACATATACATATA
>SZWC01017558.1:36186-49901 GCA_023375785.1 Penium margaritaceum | reverse complement strand
TCTGTCTGTCTCTCTCTCTCTCTCTCTCTCTCTCTCTCTCCCTCTCTCCCTCTCCCTCCCTTCCCCCCTCTCCCTGACTCTACCTTTCTCCTTGCCTACCATCCACCCTCTTTCCATGAAGGGAACTGCATAACTTCAAGAGAAAAAAGATGGGTGAGGAGAGATGGCATGGATCAAGCTTCTTGTTCTTGACGGGGAAGGATGAAACAAGATGTAACTAGAGGGTGAGATCTGATAGGACAGGCATGGTGGATTAGGTCCCTCAATTACCTGGGACGCATGGGGAAGTTGGCCCTGTTGCCACCCCTATGATGGCAGTGGCAAAATGCCAACATGCACTTACCATTGTGCTAGCTCAACTCACACAGCAGTCACTGCCGTGGCGGGGCAAGAGTTTGGTGCGAAGCATGCTTGGTTGAGTAGCGAGAGCGAGAGTTACAAGAGTAAGAAGCCAGTGATCTCTTAGCCGCGGTTGATTGGACCACCCACTCGAAGAGTTCGAAGTAGGGCCCAGTCGCCACCCCGGGGTTGAACCAAACCGGTCGGCCAAAAGGCCGTCGTGGCTTCTCACACCTCAGAGCGACTGAGTGTGTGGCCTCGCAGGATCACCAACCCGGGCAATAACGAGACATCAAGCATTGCATGCAAGGTAGAAAAACCACAAACCACAGTGACCACGAGCGTATGTGGTGCATGCATCTCTTAGTGTATCTCTCATATTTTAGCCATCATATGGCTTATCACCCAATGCCTGAAGCAGTAAGATATCAGTTCCAATAGATCTGAGCATGGTTGAGCCCATCGAACTTGCACCCGGCAGAGACGCCAGAGATGCACGACTCCATAGTTTCAGTCATGCTCAGTCACCTATAGAGATGGTGTGCGTGTGAAGGGAAGGAGTCAAGAGGTCATTTGCGTGTTTGGCAAACAAACTAACACTCCCCCTGAGAAAATCCGTGGAAGCTTCCTAGCGACATTGCCGCTGACTAGGCGTCAGATCCTGGTCAAATGGCGACGACAGTCACAAGTCGTGCACACAACAACAAGGGTCTGGCTAGGGGACACAAGGCAAAGTGTTAAAATGCTTCAATAGCATTTGCAGTGAGAAATGACAAACGACAGGTCCATGGCATAAGTACATGCCGCGGCGCACGGCGGGTGTCGCACGCGGCAGTGCAAGGTCTGTCCTAAAACCGGCCCAAACCACGGTTTTGGTCGTAACTCTGCGTAGACAAGTCAGAACGCTACGCTGTCTGAACCTACACGTGCAACATCTCAAACTAGACGCTACGACTGGTCACATGCATGCATCCGACAACAAACGGTGGACACACAATGCAAAGACATGTAAATCCGGCCCACGGCCAGTCCACCGATGAAATCCTACAAGCTGTAGAAAAACTACAGAAGGTCCCAAACAGCATTCAGGACTCTGGGACGACTGTCGATCAGCTTCGAGCAAGTAGTCCGCCACCAGACGACGCCCCTGTGCCACCTGGGTCCGCATCAGGGATCTGCACGAGCATAGACACGGCCGAGTAGTCATAGTAAACTGTACAGGTCGAAAGGAACATCTTAAATCACAACACTTCCCCATGCCCCGATGGTATGCATGTCTATACACGTGCAGCACTGAAACGAGTGCAACGAGTGCAAAAACAGTCGTGACGGACACAGACACACCCGTACTCAACCACTCTCAGGCAAGGGGCGAAGCACAACGGTACGAATGGCCAGCAGAAACTTCCTGTACGCAAGTGCCTCCGTCAAGAAGTCAGCACGCTGCATGTCAGTGCCGTCCCATATGACGGAGATCACGTGTCGCTCCACAAGATCACGCACGAAGTGATACTCAACCGCAATGTGCTCCGCGCGAGCATGAATGACACGAGAGTTCTCCGCAATGGCAAGAGCACTCTAGTTGTCACAACGAAGCACAATGGCGGGCACTCATTGACCCAGCTCAAGGAACAGGCGCTCCAGCCACATTGCTTGAGCATCCCTTGCACCCAGAGCGACATACTCTGCCTCCGACGAGCTACGCGTGATGTTGCCCTGATTCCCACTGCGCTATGACAGCGGTACCACCGAGCAGGAATACGTAACCGATGCGAATGCGTCCATCTAGCCTCCTGGCACGTTCACTGTCGATGTAGCCGTCAAGAACCACCGAGCATTGCCGGCGAAAGCAGAGTCCGAGGTACGGCGTGGAAACCACGTACCGCACCACTCTCACAGCCGCCTGGAGGGCTCTGGCACATGGAGCCTGCGAAAATAGTGCAAGGAGGTCGACAGCAAAAGCGATGTCGAGGCGTGTGGTAGTGGCCAAGTACATCAGAGATTCGATGAGGCGGAGGTACAAGGTCACATCCACTGTCTCCCCCAGCATTGTGAGATGGTCCACCTTCAGCGCGTCCTGCCCGTCAGGTGTGAGAGGTGTGGAGGCCGTGGGCATTGAAGCGCTTCCCCATAATGCATGCGTATTGGGCCTGATGCAACAGAAGCGTCCGGCGTCTGCGGTCTCGTTCAATCTCCACGCAAAGAAAGACCGCTGTAGGACCAAGGTCCTTCATCCTATAGGCAGTCTAGAGGACCGCCTTGGCCTCTTTCACAGCCTCCATGGAGGGAGACGCGATCAGGAGGTCATCCACATAGACCGGGATGGCATTGAACCGCTCAGGCGCCTCTCGGATGATAAGATAGGGATCTGCCTCGCTCTGTACATATCCTACACGAGTCATAGTGCCTGTGATCTCCCGGTTCCAGCACGGAGGAGACTGCTTGAGTCCGTACAAGGACTTGCGCAAGCGCCAAACCTTGTCACCGTCCTCAAAGTCTGGTGGCTGGGCCACTAAAATCTCCTCATCCAGAGGGCCATGGAGGAATACATTGTTCACATCCATCTGGTGCAGTTCCCAATCATGCTGAGCCACCACACCAAACACAGCGCGAGCTGAGGTCATGCGGCCGACAGGGGCAAAGGTATCAGTGTAATCAACGCCCTGGATCTGAGAGTAGCACTTGACGACCAAGCGAGCCTTGTGGCATTCTAGCGAGCCATCCGGCTTTACCTTCTTCCGAAAGACCCACTTGACCTGAATCGCCTTCTTCCTAGGTCGAAGGTCGACTAGCTCGTAAACTCCGTACTCTCGGATGGCACAAAGCTCGTCCTCGCAGGCAGCACGCCAGGTGTCGGCATCCTTTGATGTGAGGGCATCCCTGAGTGTGCCTTTGTCTGCTAGCGTTTTTTTTGCTTGCGTTAGAAACGCTGACGTCATCATCGGCCGTGCTGACGTCAGCAACTTCGGGGTCAAAACATCAATTTTTCAAAACTTTTCAAGTCCTCGAGAAACGCTGTCGGTTTTTCGTTCGGAGCATTTTTTATTTTCGGCCCCATACTGAGCGCTTACGTGGCTGCGACCGGTGACAAAGGCAAAGGACCACCAAATCCTTCTTCCTCCTCCTCCGGGGTCATGAGGCCACGCTCGCAGGCCATGGCGGACCTTGAGAGTCAGCAGGATGACATACGTCGCCTAGAGCAGCAGTAGACCGACGCCATCCGCACGCTCACTGATCTTCTTCAAAGTCAGTCCACGGCCCCACAGCACACCTCTGGGGGAGTCGGCGGTGTCACATCTTGTGCACAGCAGTCAACATCTACACCGAGGAGAGCGGCAGGACAGGACCCGCCACTTCTTGATTCTTAAGAGGACCCTGATATGCCAGGCATGGACGATGACACTCCCGAGGGGGAGATTGGTGTACTTCAGGAGCATCTTCAACAATTGGAAACGTGTTCTGGTTCCCTGTTTCCGGAGATCCGATCTTCGCGTGAGAGTGATCTCGGCGACTTTCCTCATCCCGATGTCTTCCCCATTCCTCGTCTTTCCCATCTTGTGGTTGCTCTCCCTCCACAGCGGTAACCTAAGGACTTCGAGACACCGCCCCCACAATATGTCAACGAGGACGTCTTTGACTGCTGGAAGACCCTCTTCCAGGTATGGGCCACTTCAGAGGGGGTTTGGCCCTACTACCACAGTCAGTACCAGGTTACGGACCGTGCTTAGGTGTTGACAGCGGCTCGGGCGATGCGTAGACTCCTTTACGCCATGCCTTGCGAGACTGTCCTGGACTTTCGCCCCTTCGTTCGAGAGGCCGACACAGGCGCGGGTGCTTACCCACGTCAAGGCTGGGAGCTGGCATTGTCCCTGCTTGTTCCAGAGATGCACGCTAGCCACGTGGCTAACATCCGCGCCTTCCACTCCCTTCGTCAGGGACCTGTCAAGCCCGCAGCCGCTTACTGGCGACGTGCCATGCGCATCTACACGCGCCTTGGGACCGAATGAGGGACAAAGCTGTGGGCCCCTCGCACGATCATGATCAGAGTTCGTCTTGAGCACGTCGACATCTTCACGAGGTACAGCGAAGCTGTGCTTGAGCCCTTGTCCACCTCCCTTCAACTTCTTCCTTGGGCACATCAGTGTTTCCTCCAGGAGACATCCGCTCGTGAGGCAACCGTCGTCCACCAGGAGAGTTCACTTGCTGCACCGGTCATCGAGCCACCACCGACGCCTCTCTCACAGTTCACTTCTCCATCGTCTGGCACGCCCTCCTCCTCCCCTTCCACCCCAGCTACCCCGACTGAGACGTAGGGTGTGGCAGCAGCAGCATAGTGGAAGAAGAGAAAAAAGAAGCGTGGCTCGGGCTAGCAGTAGTCACCGCAGGAGCAGTCATAAGGCGGTAGCAGTGGACAGACTGTTCACTACTACAACTATGGAGGCACTCACCGTAACACCAAGTGCCAGTAGCCGCTCGACTGGGTGCGGATCACTCGCGGTCTTCATGCTCCACACGCACAACGGTCTGCGTTGAGCAGCACAGCCTAAGGTCGTACGGCGACCACGACTGCAGCAGTTCCCACTTCCCCTCTGGCAAGCAACGGAGATCCGGACCCCTGTGACCGCACCATCGCCGAGCTCCGTCAGCTCCTGGCACTTCACTCTCAGGGAGGTGCGAGTGTGTCGTCACAGCTAGGTGGTTCACACAGTATTTGTTTGTCTGTTCTCGTTGCTGGTGATGACTTGTGTGGGGGAGCACATCTGTCATGTGATGATGATGGGCTTGACAGTACAGATTGGATTTTTGAATCTCACCTGTGTGCCCTTTGTTGTTCTCCCTCCACTGTTGCCGAGCGTCCATCTACAGACGAGTGTTCCATTGCTCGTTACACCATGAAGTACTCCACTAATGATTCGAGTGGCACTTGGATTATCGATTCCGGTGCCACTCACAATATCACATGTCGGCGTAGAGACTTCGTTGTCCTCGGTCTTGTGGCCTCTGTTCGCTCTGTTTGCACAGGCTCTCGTCAGTCCTTGCGAGTCCAGGGTGTTGGGGTTGTGTACTTCGATGGTCCGTCTGACCCCTTGTATCTCTCCGACGTGATTTTTGTGCCTGACCTTGAGCTCAGCTTCCTCTGTGTGCGTGCCTGCACTTTGATGGGACTCTCTGTGGAGCACACTGCCAAGTCCGCGACACTGACTTCTCTTGATACTCGCACTGTTGTTCTTCGTGCCTCTGTTGTAAATGATTTGTACCGTGTTCATCGGATCTTTTCTTCTCCTTGCTCCCCTTCTCCTCTTGCTTGTGTGTTTGTCATTGGTGTCCTGTCTCCTAAGCACCAGCGCCTGTTGCATCGCTGTCTGTGTCATGTGTGCTCCGACTCCGTGTCAAAGCTCATTAGGACACATCTCTCCCTCATTCTTGACGCAACCTCTTTCCAGAAACCGCCCAAGACCGAATGTCTATTATGTACTCAGGGTAAGATGCATCGTTGCACCTACCCTGACTCCCGTTCTCGAGCCCTTCGTCCCCTCGAGCTTATCCATTCGGACCTTCTCGGTCCTCTTCTTGTTGAGTGCTTATCTGATTGGGGCGGATATGTTCTAACCCTGACCGATGACTTCACCCAGATGCGGTGGGTCCACAGCCTGTGCCAGAAGAGTGATGCCGCTCTCGCGGTTTGTCTCTGGCTAGTAATGGCTGAGCGTCAGTCTCCCCACTCGCTGCACACCTTCCACTCGGATCGCGGCGGCGAGTTTCTTGGCAAAATGGACAGTTTCTTTGCTGAGCGCAGGATTTTTCACCAGGTTTCTGCTCCTGCCACTCCTCAGCAAAATGGTGTCATCGAGCGCTGGAACCGCACCATGGAGGATGCGGTTCCTGGTATGCTGTCTGAGTGTGGTCTCCTGGAATCCTCCGCCTACATGACGTGGGTCTGGAACTGCCTCCAGCACGGTCCTCTTCCGGACCACGTTACACCATATGAGCTCTGGTTTGGCCACCGTGCGGATCTGCATCTTGCTCGTGTCTGGGGCTTTGTGGCTTCTGTGTGGTACACGGAGGATCAGCAGGGGTCCAAGGTCTCTCCGCGGGGTCGGTTGTGTGCCTTCGTTGGTATCTCCCCGTGGTCAAAGGCCTGACGTTTTAAGGACCCCGCCCGTTGTCGCATTGTTGAGTCCTGCGACACGCTCTTCTTTGAGTCTCTCACCTACCACAATCTGACCTCGATTGTGTTGATGTCTGTTACACACATTCTTACGTGTGAGGTTTCTCAACGGATGGGAGATTTTGAGCCTACGAGCACCTCCCGTCCGGCGGATGTGTCCGTTTAAGCCCCCCCCACTACTCGGTCTCTGGCTCTTGATGAACCGGCGATCATTGCTGTCGGCCCAGAGACCTCTCCTCCCTAGCCTGTCTTCTCTCCTGCACCCTCGGGCCCCACAGACACCCATGATGCTGTCCCTCAGTCCACCGATACTCCTATCTTTGTATGCGATCCTACTACCACTCCCTGTCCTGAGTCTCCCATCAGTTTACCAGCCTCTCCTCCCCACTACATCACCTGCCACTGTGCCTCAGTCCTCACCGGATGTAGTCGTGCCTGTCTCTGAGCCTGCGATAAGCCCTTTGAGCGCAAGCTACTCGCGTGAGCCCGGTGGTCGTCGTCGACCATTTGGCTCTGTAGTCCAGTGAGTGTCAAGTCCCGCACCCACACGCTGCACTCATAGCGTTGCGAGTGGAGATCTTGGCACAAAGGCCCTCGGCCTGAGTGTCCGTAAAGATCACACAGAGGTACATCCAGCGTGTCCTATAGGGTACGATCTTGTCATCCGCGAGTTTTGTATTGCTTGTGATGTAGCAGCTAATCTTGTGGTCGTCAGACCCAGTTCTGAGGCGTGTGTACTTGCCACTCAAAGCTCTCCCTCGTTGGCGCATGATCCGGGCACACTGAGGGACACCCTCTCATGAGAGGATGCCGACGCTTGGTGTCCCGCTTACGAGGATGAGCTTCGTGCCATCCGAGAGCACGGAGTTTACGAGCTAGTCGACCTTCCACCTGGGAGGAAGGCAATTCAGGTCAAGCGGGTCTTTAGCAAGAAGGTGAAGCCGGTTGGCTCACTGGAACGCCACAAGGCTTGCTTCGTCGTCAAGGGGTACTCTCAGATCGAGGGCGTTGATTACGCTGACACCTTTGTCCCTGTCGGCCACATGACCTCAGCTTGCGCTCTGTTTGGTGTTGTGGCTTAGCACGACTTGGAACTGCACCAAATGGATGTGAACAATGTGTTCCTCCATAGCTCTCTGGATGAGGAGATTTACGTGGTCCAGCAACCAGACTTTGAGGATGGTGACAAGGTCTGGTGCTTGCGCAAGTCCTTGTACGGACTCAAGCACTCTCCTCGGTGCTGGAATTGGGAGATCACAGGCACTCTGACCCGTGCGGGATATGTAAAGAGCGAGGCAGATTCCTCTCTTTTTATTCGACAGGCGCCTAAGCGATTCACTGCCATCCTGGTCTATGTGGATGGTCTCCTGATCGCGTCTCCCTCCATGGAAGCCATGAAGGAGGCCAAGGCGGTCCTCCAGTCTGCCTATAGGATGAAGGAGATATTGCTAGGGGACACAAGACAAAGTGTTAAATCCTTCAAGAGAATTTGCAGAGAGAAATGACAAATGACAGGTCCATGGCATAAGTACCTGCCGCGGCGCACTGCGGGTGTCGTACGCGACATTGCAAGGTCTGTCCTAAAACTGGCCCAAAATCACTGTTTTGGGTGTAACTCAGCGTAGACAAGTCAGAACGCTACGCCGTATGAACCTACATGTTTAAAACTTCAAGCGAGACGCTACAACTGGTCACATGCATGCATCGAGGAACAAACGGTGGACACACAATACAAAGACATGCAAATCAGGCCCAAGGCTAGTCCATCGATGAAATCCTACAAGATGCAGAAAAACTGCAGAAGGTCTCATACAACATCCAGGTTTATGGGGCGACCGTCGATCAGCTCCGAGCAGGTTGTCCACCACTGGACAACGCCCCGGTGCCACCTGGGTCTGCATCAGGGATCTGCACGAGCATGGACATGGCCGAGTGGTCACAGTAAACTATATAGGTCCACAGGAACGTCACAAATCACAAAACCCCCATGACCCATAGACGAACAGCCCACACACCACACGAAGGAGCACGGTACGAGGGACAGACAAAGGATGTCAACTCAGTCAGGAGTATTGCTTTTACACAAGAAGCCAACTCTATGCACAGCTGCCTTGAACGTGCCACTGCTCAGAGCTTTGGTGAGAAAGTCTGTACACTGCTGACGTGTGTCGACCCAGACAACCTGGACCTCTTCTGCGGCAATGCGCTCACACACAAAGTGATGGTCAATGTTGATGTGTTTTATGCAGGAATGATGCATGCCATCATGCTCAGCAATTTCCTTGGTTATCTGATTGTCGCAGCACAAAGTGGTGTAGCGGATGGGCACGCGTAGCTGCTAAAGCAAGCGAGAAAGCCAGACACTCTCATACGTACCTACGCCAAGGGCAACGTTCTCAGCGTCACTGAAGCTACGCGTAACATTACCCTGCTTAGCGCTTTTCCATGAAATAATGGTTCCTCTATGAGAAAGATGTAACCAGTGTGACTACAAGCATCTGCATCGTGGACCCAGTCACTGTCAGTGTTGCCATCAATCACCATCAAGGATCGTGACGTGTAGCACAGTCCCACACGCGCGGTAGACAGTGCATAGCGAACGACACGTAGTGCAGCCTTGAGGTGCTTCTGTCGAGGTTGTTGGGAAAAGTGAGCAAGGAAGTTGACCGCGAATGCCACGTCCGCCCTAGTGGTGGTGGCAAGGTACATGAGAGACCCAATCACACTGAGGTAATCAATGACCTTGACAGTCTCCCCCAGCTAGGCTACGTTGAGTGACTTCAGGAGACGCTGTCCTGCTGGTGTCATGGGTATCGATGCAGTGGGGGTGTCAGCGAGCATGGAGGAGAAACGCTCCCTCGGGCTGCGAATGTAGGCAGCGTGATGGATGTGCAGTGTCCGGCGTTGACGGTCCCTCTCATGCTCTATCCCCAGAAACACCCGAGCGGGACCCAAGTCCTTCATTTTGTAAGTGCACTGCAAAAGCTCTTTAACAGACTAAACTGCAGAGGGACTGGGTGATGCAATAAGAAGGTCATCCACGTAGACCAAGATTACAACCAAGGCCTGCTATGGTACACTAAAAAAGAGCGCAGGGTCAACTGTGCTCCAACGGTAGCCACCCTTCTCAAGGGTGGCTGAGATCTCCAGGTTCCACTAGCGAGGGGCCTGCTTGAGCCCGTAGAGGGCTTTACGCAATAGCCACACCTTATTCGTGCCATCCGTGAAACTTGGAGGTTGCACCATGTAGATCTCCTTGTCAAGACGTCCATGCAAGAATGCATTGTTCACGTCCATCTCTTCCAAATCCCAGTCATACTGGGCGACCAAGCTCAAGAGAGCTCGAGCTGTGGTGTAACGTCCCACGGGTGCAAACGTATCGTCAAAATCGACACTAGGGATCTTGGAGCATCCCTTGGCGGTGAGGCGTGCCTTGTATCTGTCGACAGTACCGTCAGGCTTCAACTTGCGTGGAAGCATCCAGCGAGCTGAGACGGCCTTACAGCCAGGGGGGAGGTGAACAAGCTCGAAGACCTCATGCTCATTTAGGGCTGTGAGATCCTCCGGCATGGCCTCTTCCCACAGGTCTGCATCAGCTGCCTCCCTTGCCTGGCGCACTGTAGTGGGCTCAGTAGGGAGTGAGGGAAGACCAGTGGTCGCAAAGCATGCGGCATCATAGCCGGCTATTGAAGCATCCAAAGCACATTGGAACTCATGAGCGACCAGTGCATAGCCCACTGCAAAGTTGGGATAAACCACTCCCACCGCGAGGCCCAGTGCATCAAGGCCAGTTGGTCTGGCGGTGGAGCCAGTTGCAGTGGGAGGGGCACTAGAGCGAGTGCGGCACTGAGAGGGCTGAGCGGACCGTGTGGCTGAGTGCTATGGAAGTGGACGTAGCCACCCTCCACGAGTGTAAGGCTCAGATACAACTAGGGGCACATTCGTGACATGCGGTTCGACAATCTCACCAGAGATGATAGGTGACGGGAGAAAGGCAGGATGTGGAGGCGACTCGGCCACAGTGTCGGGAGGTGACTGTGCCACGGCATAAGCAAACAGTGGTGAATCGCTAAGAGGCACCGACACGGACTGAGAGGATGAAGAAGGGGAAAACGCTGTGGAAGGGTCGGATGAGGATGCAGGCGGAGTGTTGAGTGGGGCGTCGAGGAAGGATACATCAGATGGGTCTGAAGAGGGAGGGGCTAGGACAACGGGAGGAGCGTCGGCAAGAACAGAGGCTGCAAGAGAGCCACCCCCCAAGCCGACGGAGTGAGGACAAGGAAGAGGGTGGAGCGACATGGGACAAGTACCAAGGAAAGACGTCCTTGAAGAAGAGAGCGTCACGAGACTCAATAACGCAGGCACGATCGGGGTCCCAGAAGTGCCAGGCTTTGGACATGGCGGAGACCCCGAGAAAGGTGCACAAGCGAGCACGAGGGCTAAGTTTGCCATCACAAAGGTCCACAGGAAGCCAAACGGTAGCAAAACGACCCCAGACATGAGTAAGGCGGAGGTCTGCATGATGACTGAACCAGCGTTCGAATGGGGTGACATGGCGTGGGAGGGGACCGTGCGGGACACGGTTCCTGTTGACATGGTGTGCCCCTTGCCATGAGTGCCGTTGATCGTACTCCCTAGTTCGAACACTGAGGAATGGTCAAACACCTGATCTGAATTAAGATTTGGATTCCTTGGATTTTTCCATGCAAGATCAAGCTTTGAATTGCTCGATTTGAGTGAGTATTCAGAAAGTTAGCCTAGCCCGAAAAACGGGTGTTGGGTGAGTGGAATCTGGTACCCGCCATGGGTGGCGGGATATTCCACCGCCAGGGATCCGAGTTCATTCCTAATGGCCTCCAAATGCACCAGGGGCATGAATGAGGTGACCATAAGGACCTCCTTGACTAGGATGAACTTCTTGTTGACTTTTGGGCGAAGAAAGGCGCTTCAACGTGTCATCGTCGAAGCGCCTCCCGTTGCCTAGTGCAAGGCCAGGTGGGCGGCTCCACCAAGGGTTACTTCGACGGCCGTAGCAGGGGCTCTACTGCTCCGTTTTGGGCGTGCTTGGATGCGTTGGAAATCTTAGATCACAGGCTATAAGGATCTGATGTTATTCCACTATGTTAAGTAACAAAAACGTGTTTCTATTCAGATCTACTGAATGCGACGAGTTCTGCCCACTCTTGCCCGTGATCCTTGTGCTCCACACTCTTCACCTTTGTTGTCCACTGGCTGCCCAAATCTTGGTAGCGTGTATCCCAGAGAGCTAGGCATCCTTGAGGGTGCCTCCATACACACTAGAGCNGTCCGCCGATGAGCTGAAATACCCGAAGGTGGCTGAGTACGTCCGCAATGAATGGATGCGGCGTGGTGGGAGAGAGAGCGGGGCAACATCAAGTTCCGCCTATGCCGTCCACCCTCAAGGTGGAGGGGGAGGCAAGAAGGGGAAGGGTGCCAAGCAGGGCACCAAGAAAGGTGACAACAAGGGGGAGTGCTACAACTGTGGCAAACAGGGCCACTATACACGCAACTGCCCCAACAAGAAGTCGGACCAGCCCGGGAAGGGCGGGAAGAAGGACCCCCAAGCCATGATGGCCAGGGAATCTACCGACTTGACAGATCCGGAAGTCACGGTCATCGACTCCGGATCAGGCCGCCACACACAATGCAACCGGGCGGCGTTCGTCACCTACGGTGCCACCGAGCGGCGCATGACAGTGGCCAACGGCAAAACAGAGTTGGCCGCAGGCGAAGGCAATGTTCGCATCGAGTCTATGGTGAACGGGAAAGTCATTCCGTGCACCATTTATGACGTGCTCCACATGCCCAACTTTGCATTTGTGCCCAATCACCCCAAATCCACACACTTGATGATTAGTGTACAAAACTGAAACATATGGTGAGGATCCTTCGAAGAAAAAAACCTAGACAATTGACAATTTTTCCTAGAAATGTCTTGCTACAATCATGTACACTATAACCTCTGTGTACACTACTACAACAATTTCAGGGAACTTTCTTGAGAACTGGATTTTCTTAAAAAGGTAGTTTAGTACAGATCCTAGGATACCTGTTTCAATTCAATCAAACAATTTTGTTTCTACAAATTATGTTATGACCTTCCTTTGTACTTTCTTTGAAGTTATGTTATGTCTGTAACTTAGAAACGGACGCATATATGTCCTCAGTTCTGTTGATGTCTATCGCACAAATCTTCGTTCAAATGGGTGACCCTGCGCTCGAGCGGCAGGTAACATGGTCAAGCATGAATTTCCCCCCTCCCCCCTTCCTATCTAGGATTGTATCAGGGGGATGTATTGGGTAGTGTATCTTGAGAGGGGTCGACTTAGTACACAAGTGTACAAAGACCACTTGTGTACAATTTTGAGCGCATGCAAGATACACCCCCCAATACACTCCTCCAATACACTCAAGATGACTTGGGGGGGAGTACTACCAGTGGGGGTGCCGTTTCATAGCTCGAAACGTCCGCAAAGGTCTATAATGCGCGTAAACAAGTAGTTTCTTTTTTCTTATTTGAATACCGTCAAGATATCCATATCAACACTCCATATCTACTTTCATGTCTTTCCAAAAGAATACACTTGTGTATTCTTTCGGATGTCTATCCACAACTCTTACCAATACACTCGCCACATACACTTCACAGTTTTCAGGGGGATGGAGAGAACTTGTCCCCCCTCCATCTCCCTCTAAGTCGAAGTGTATTGGGGGAGTGTATTGGGTTGTGTATCTGGAGGGGGTTCAACTTTGTACAGAAGTGTACAGATACACTTGTGTACATTTTTTAGCGTATGCAAGATACACCCCCCAATACACTCCCCTAATACACTCACGGTATCTTTTACATTTTTCGCTTATGAATACTGTGAATGTACCCAGATGGACGCTCCGTACATACTGTCATGTACTTATAAAAGAATACACTTGTGCATTTGTTTTGTTGTCTATCCGTTACACTTCCTAATACACTCGCCAGATACATGTCACAGTATTTAGGGGGGGTGGGGCCAACTCCCTCCCCCCCCCCAAAGTCAAAGTGCATTTGGAGGGTGTATTGGGTAGTGTATCTGGAGGGTGTTCAATTTTGTACACAAGTGTACAAATACACTTGTGTAAATTTTTTAGCGTATGCAAGATACACCCCCAATACACTCCCCCAATACACATGCGGTATCTGGGGGGG
>SZWC01017558.1:14177-30838 GCA_023375785.1 Penium margaritaceum | reverse complement strand
AGCTTTGAATTGCTCAATTTGAGTGAGTATTCAGAAAGTTAGCCTAGCCCGAAAAACGGGTGTTGGGTGAGTGGAATCTGGTACCCGCCATGGGTGGCGGGATATTCCACCGCCAGGGATCCGAGTTCATTCCTAATGGCCTCCAAATGAACCAGGGACATGAATGAGGTGACCATAAGGACCTCCTTGACCAGGATGAACTTCTTGTTGACTTCAGGGTGAAGAAACGCGCTTCAACGGGTCATCGTCGAAGCGCCTCCCGTTGCCTAGAGTGCAAGGCCAGGTGGGCGGCTCCACCAAGGGTTACTTCGACGGCCGTAGCAGGGGCTCTACTACTCCGTTTTGGGCGTGCTTGGATGCTTTGGAAAGCTTAGATTACACGCTATAAGGATCTTATGTGATAACAGTATGCGAAGTAACAAAAACGTGTTTCGATTCAGATCTACTGAATGTGACGAGTTCTGCCCACTCTTGCCCGTGATCCTTGTGCTCCACACTCTTCACCTTTGTTGTCCACTGGCTGCCCAAACCTTAGTAGCGTGTATCCCAGAGAGCTAGGCATCCTTGAGGGTGCCTCCACACCCAGTAGAGCCAACAGTTCTAGATCTTGGTTATGTACGACATGGCTTCAAAAGAGAACAGGGGTGGAAGGTCAGAGGCACTGATGAGAGTGCGAACACCATCGGCAAGTGTCCGGTTCCATCACTCAGATACACCATTTTGTTGGGGTGTTTAGGGAGCAGTGGTTTTGACACTCACACCACTAGAGGATAGAAAACAAGAGGTGGGACCAATGAATTCACCCCCACGGTCACAGCAAAAGACACAAAGACGATAACCACACGCGACTTCAGCTTGAGGGAGACAGGATTCAAGGATGGAGCAAATTTCGCTCTTTTATTTGAGGGCAAAGACCCAACACATACGAGAAAAGTCATTTGTGAGACAAAGCACGTAGCACCCGACACCTCCAAGAGAGTCCTGAGAGAGTGGATCCATGACATCAGCATGCAACAAGTCAAGGGGGTGAGAAGTGCGAGACTCTGAAGTGCTGAATGGTGACCGATGCATTTTGCCCTGGGCATAATCAAGACAGTCAGGGGGACATGGAGCTGGGAACGTGGCAACATCATGGCCATCGGTGGGATGAACACGAAGCAGGCTGTCGATGGCTACGGTATGGATGTGGCACAGGCGGCAATGCAGCAGATGTGCATAAGCGGGTGAGAGAGAGCGCGCGACATGCACATGGGAAGTGGTGGCGGGAGATGGTGCAAATTTGAGGTCGCGGAACAGACGGTCACAGCATGTGTCTTGCAAGAGAATG
Organism: Penium margaritaceum; assembly: GCA_023375785.1. NCBI lineage: Eukaryota > Viridiplantae > Streptophyta > Zygnematophyceae > Desmidiales > Peniaceae > Penium > Penium margaritaceum. Next base: position 29,511 of record SZWC01017558.1, on the reverse strand, counting down.
CGACCAGACGTGTAGTGAGAGACAGAGGCAATGCCGCAAATGGATGAGAAGTCCATGCCCTGGGCGTGGAGTGTCGTGACAGAGAGAAGAATCAGCTCGAGCGATGGAACATACAGGACATCTAGCAAGAACAGTTCCCTCCCCTGGGCCAACGAAGCCTACAGCACCAACCCCTTGGACCGGGAGCAATTTGCCGGAGCCAGTGCAATAAAAGAGAACAGAACCAACAAGACCAAGGGAGACAAAGGACATGCGTGACGAGGTTATGTGGTGGATGGCACCTGAATCAAGGATCCAGAAGCCACCCGACGCACGGATAGTAGAAGGGTCACAACTCACTGTGGCAAGGGCTGCGTGGAGAGAAGCGCTGACCACAGGCAGCAAGGCAACATGGCAAAAACACTGACTGCCAGTCTTCAATCCACAAGACATCGGGGGATGGAAAACCGAGAACATGACTGGACGAACAACCACGTAACGCCCCATCAGCAACACACGCAAGAGGCTCCGACCCAGAGCCTTCACTCTCACCTCCCTGATCACGAAGGTGGCGCTGATGAACGGCGTGAGACACCACTGCATCCAACTGACGCTCGTCGTCAGGAAGCTCTGGCCTGATGACCACCCCAGAGGATGGGCGATAAGATGGAGATGCCCAGCTGGGTGGAAAGTAGGCACCGGATGATGGACCGTAGAAGACGGGCCCACCATACCCCGAGGGCCAACCCCAGGGGTACGGGAGGAGGGGTGGAGAAGCAGCGGTGGTGTACACAGCAGCATCAATGGCAACGTGTGCCCCTCTGCCAAAGGGGGTAGAGGAAGAGGCTAATGAGGCCGTGCGAGAGGTACCTCCGGAACCACCAGAGGAGCGCGCCCAGTGTGCACGCATGGCAGAGGCGAGGCGATCGTTGTCCGGTGGTGACGGGCACTTGGGTGCAGAGTGGTCAACATAGCCGCAGTCCCAGCACGTGACAGTGCTGGAGGTGGAGGTTGAAGAGGAGATGTTGTTAGTGCCTTTGCCCTTGCCACGGCCGCCTTGGCCGCCCGAGCTCAAGCCGCCGCTGCCTTTGTCCCGACCATGACCGCGGCCCCCCCTCCCACTTTGGTTGAGAAGAGTTGTGGCGGAGGAGTAGGTAGAGGAGGATGATGTGGAGGGCAGTGCAGCGGCAATGGTGGCCACTGCAACTACAACACGGTGAATTTGTTAGTTTTGAAGGGTACTCCACCAGTCAGTGAGGCGTTGGGAGGTGAGCTCCCAAAGGGCCCCAATGCCCGGTGGAGAGTCAGCAGGCACTGGTTTGGCCACAAGCCTCTCAAGCTCAGAGGCCTTCACCTCCTTGAAGATGTCAGAGAGTTCAGGAATGAGTCCGTTGATGATGGAGAGAACAACATGTAGTTGGCCAGGGGCCGCTTTGCCAAGATCCTTCAGGAGACAAAGGCTGCGGGCCCTGTAGGCATCCGCAATCTTGTCTGCACGCATGGAGAGCGTGTTGAATTGTAAAGTGAGGAAACGTTGTGTGGCATGCCCAGTGACAGTTGTGCAGCGCTTGATGAGAGCATAGGCGCCAACGGGGTTAGCAGGGGTGCGGCGAGCACTGTTAGCATTATAGGATCCTATCTCATCGTTGAGATCATCGGGCCCAGTGCGAATGAGAGCACACACAGCCCGCGCAGACTCAGAGTCAGTGGGTACAAAAGGAGGATTAGCAGCGGGGTTGGGTACATGGTAGTACTCTTAGAGCTGCTCACCTTGTGCAAAGGCACTGAAGCAAACTTCCCATGAGGCAAAAGAAAGGTTAGGAGTGAAGTGCTTTGACACTGAGTCAAAGTCAGGTTTGCGTTGGGCGGGCTGTGCAATAGCTTTGGCTGCGGAGGCTCTAGCTGCTGTCGCAGTAGCAAGTGAGTTGGAGGATAGAGATCCAGAGGTGTTGGGAGTGGAAGCAGATGAGGTGTGAAATGCAACAGCAATATCAGCAACGGCTGATGCACCAGGTGTAGTGCGCAGTACAGGTTGCAAGCGGTTAAGCATGAGATCAGCCATGTGGTCGGCGAAAGTTTCCTGATCGCCTTGTTTTGTGCGCAAGTTTTCTTCTGCAACACGCTATGTAGTGAGGGCTGCTTGAAGAGCAGCACGCTCTTTGCGCACTTCTTCCTGCAGTGCTGCATACTGGTCATGGTCGAACGGCATGATGAGTGAGAATCACTCGAGAAAGTTTTGGCAGCGTTTCCCTTGCCCCAGTGGGCGTGGGAAATAAGGAAGAGTGAAGCCTGGCTCAGTGGAGCTGTAGGAGAGTGTGAATGAAAGAGCACGACCATAAAAGGAGGAGGAAGGGAGCAAGAGCAGAGCCGAAGCATCAGGGGGCTGGAAGCTCACCAATGCTAATGCTATAGGGCAAACAACGGTGGCAATGCAGATGCCGCAAAAGCAGCAAGAACTGCCACTGAGGATGAGGTGGTGATGATGAGACACGCAACTCTAGCAAGTGAATCTCCTGTGAGGGTGGAGAAGGCAGCTGCTGCTGTGATCGCAATATGGATCTGAGGACCAAATGATGAAGATGCTGAAGGAGAAGACACATGGGAAGTGGAGACCTCAATGGAGGTGACGGTACTGGAGAGAGCAGTGGCTGCTGAGGCTGCTGCTGCTGCGACTGTACTAGTTGCTCCTGTTACCTGTGTGGCTACGTTGACTGCGGCAGCTGCAAGGGGACCCTGGTCAGAGGCTGTTACTACATAGGCCTCAACAGCTCTGCCAGCAGCAGTGCTGGCAGGTGCACGTGCAGCACGCGCTGTCACGGCAAAAGTAGATGTGACAACAGCACAGTAGACAAGCGTTGATTGCAGAGCATTCAGAGTATCAGGTCCAGGTGATGCAGCAGCAGCCTGAGACGCGGCGAGGGACGCTGCACAACTCGCGCCTACCTCAGCTTGCTCTGCTGGAGCTGCCGCTGTAGCTGGAGCTGCTGCACCTTGAGCAGCACGCTGGCTTGGCAACGTGTTCTACGGGTAATGTGAGATCTTACCAGAGATGAGAGGTGACATAGTTAATGTGGCGGTCCCGTAGCTGGTGCATTTTGAACGGTCGGTGAGTCATCCGAGGCCGACTGACAGTAGGCCGCATACACTGCAGCGTCTTCATGCGCCTCGTCTTCTATAGGGTCGTAGTCTTCCCCGGGGTGGTACCCAAGGCTATTACAACGGCTGCAAAGACGTGCCCACGCTGCAATTTCCGCCTCCTCCTCGTGGCGGTCAATGAGTTCGTCTAGGCGTGAGCGATAATGAGTCCCTCTTGGAGAAGTAGGGGCAGTTCCAGTGTTCAGTGGTGCAGCCAGGGTTGCAAGTGAGGCCGCGGAGGCGGCTGATGATACTGCTACTGGTTAGACGAGGGAGAAGAATATCGCAGGGAAGAGAATCTGCGGGACTGCGAAGCAGTTGAAAGATGGCCAGCTGCGGCAAGAAGGCCTCGGTTTCACGATGATGTAGGACCGTAAAACTGCAGTCAGGAGCACCGTGGTGCTGCTGAGACGCTGAGAGCCTGGAAGAACGAGGGCAAGCACTGTAGGATAACAGATGAGGCCACACATGCGGCTGCTGTTGCTTGAGAGAGGGAGAAGCAGAGTGCAGGGCAGAAAAGCCTGCTGGGCTCTGAAGTTGTTCGAGACACAGCAGACCGGAGGAAAGCACACCTGCTGAGATGCGCTGGAATCAGGACCTCTATGAAACCGCCTGCCAGGAGCACAGTGGCACTGCTAACGTGCAAAAGGCCTGGACGAGAAGTGACAGGCGTAGCAGAGAGCAGAGGAGCAGCGGATTGTTGACCTGCAGCTGCGGAGAGTGCGGCGGGCCGTTGCAAGAGTGCGATGGCAGGGACAACGCCAAGCTGTGAGGCAACAAAGTTCTAGTGCCGAGGGACTGATTCAGCTGCGACCGGAAGTTGCTGAACTGCAGGGCGGAAACAGGAGGAGCAGGCGGGCAAAGGCGTCATGAACATCCGCGAATGTGCAAGTGCATATGCGTCACACCACAGCCCACTGTGGATCACTTTGAATGGAGGATTCTCTCCCTCCCTCCTGCACTGATACCAGTAGGCAACGGCAGAATGCCAACATGCACTCACTACTGCGCTAGCTCAACTCACACAGTAGTCACAGCCATGGTGGGGCAAGAGATTGGTGCAAAACATGCTTGGTTGAGTAGTGAGAGTGAGAGTTACAAGAGTAAGAAGCCAGTGATCTCTTAGTTGCGGTTGACTGGGCCACCCAGTCGAAGAGTTCGAAGTAGGGCCCAGTCACCACCCCAGGGTCGAACCAAACCGGTCGGCCAAAAGGCCGCCGTGGTTTCTCACACCTCAGAGCGACTGAGTGTGTGGCCCCGCAGGATCAGCAACCCGGGCAATAACGAGACATCAATCATTGCCTGCAAGGCACAAGAAACCACAAACCACGTGGACCACGAGCGTACATGGTGCATGCATCTCTTAGTGTATCTCTCATGTTTTAGCCATCATATGGCTTATCATCCAATGTTTGGAGCAGTAGATATCAGTTCCAACAGATCAAAGCATGGTCGAGCCCATCAAACTTGCACCCGGCAGAGACGCCAGCGATGCACGGCTCCATAGTTTCAGTCATGCTCAGTCACCTGCAGAAATGGTGTGTGTGTGAAGGGAAGGAGTCAAGAGGTCACTTGCGTGTTTGGCAGACAATCTAATACCCTGGTGTAGAAGAAGGCCTCAACAACTTCTTGTTCTGTAAACTGCTCTAGTCTAATCATGTAGTGGACTGTGACCAATCGGTCATGTTCATGCACACACAAATCCTTGATGCGGGTGAAGTTTGCACCAAAGCACCTGTGGGTGGGGTTCCACCTGTTTGCAGCTGTTGGACAGCTTCCACGACATTCCGTAATCTCACGATGATACTCTGCATTTTCTGCAGCCTTGAGTTTCCTTGGTGGATTGACATTGAGTCTGATTTGCATCTTCTTGCATGGTGCGTCCAGGAGTCTATACTGCACTCCACCCATGTATGTGTGCACTAGTTGTGTTCGGCTTGGAACTCTGCATTGGTCTGATTTTGATGGTTTGGCATGTAAATGCTTGTGTCCAGCATTACCGCTAGAATAGTGGGTTTGGACTGGGTTTTTGGGTGGGGTTTAGGAAATAGTTATTCCTACAAGTGTATTGAGCATGAGATGTTACTAGAGAGATTGTGGAGACATCCCCACCATACGCACGCCATGGATCAAAGCTCGTGGCACTTGAAAGCTTAGAGGTACAAGAGTTAGTCTTAGTGTTGTGCTAGAAATGAAAGTGTGCATCCGGATGTGACTCTCGGATGCGCATCATGCACGCCGAGAGTCACACCGCCGCCTGGGGGTCAAGTCAGTCCTCTTGGTGAATACCAAGGGCGGCTACTCATCATGGCAAAGGAAAATAACCCCAGCGAGTGTTGCTTTTTGTTTCATATCTCTCACTTGTACTCTGTTGTGTCCTCCTGGCTTGTGTACATCGGCGTGCAGATGACTGACGGCGAGACGCGAGGCTGATGGAGTGTTTCCCGGTGGAGCCGACGCATGCTGAGGCCTACATGCAGTTTGCTTGAGCCTCCTCCTTCCGTTGTGCTCAGCTACATCGGGAGACCTCTTTGACAGACGTGCCGCCAACAATCACTGTCACTGCCTTTGCTGTCTGCGTATTTCCAGCACCGCGTTTGACTGTGTTGCTGCATTCACTGTGCTATGTTATGTCTAGGGTCCAAGTTTCATGATTTCCAGACATTGTTGTTATCTTGGGTTAGCATAGACACTGCTTGGGTTTAGGTAGCCATAACTCCTCAATGCTACTTTTCTAGCTGATTCTGACCGCACGACTGCATTCACAGCGTGCATATCATGGTATGGTCCAGTTTTTAGGCAAAACGTACGATGCCCAGGTTTTGGGCTGTCGGTCGTCTGGCAGGGCTCATCGAGAAAATGCTGCCTGCCAGAAAATAGGTCTATACTCTGATTGGCTGGTTAGCTGAGTAACAAGCTCTACAGAGCTGGCGGGGAGCTAGAACTGGGAGGGGTCTCTCATTGTTGCTTGTTCCTGATCACTAATCAGTCACTTCCAATTTTCAGCTGCTTTCTGGCGCTAACACTGGTGCGCGTGTTTCTGAGTAACAAATCCAGAGCACTCAGACAGACTCTACAGCGGCAGACTGAGGGGGCAGCAGACTAAGCAACTAGCATGGAAGCCCGCACGTGCATCAACAACGCCACTGCCCTAACCTGCGCTCTAGCATAATTTCCAGCTTGGTATCAAAGCCAGAGCATAACAGCAGTAGCATACGACTGGCTTACAAGTGCCTGACTACGCCGGCGGACCCCCATACACGCCAATGCAGGGAAAATGCTACCGGGTTTTTTCCGGCAGCACTGACCCGCCTGGTGGCGGCGTCAGATTTTTTCCCATGGCCACTGGGCGAGGGGAAATGCTGCGAATTTTTTTGGCGGCACTGATCCCCACACGTGACGTGAAGAGGTGACCGACAGGCTGCGTCACACACCTACTGGCGACAATGCACATGGCGACATCATCGAGGTGTAGTGACTGGCAGTAGCAGCAAGCAGAAGCAACAGCCTACAGGAGCAGCAGCAACTTGCAGCAGCGGCAAGCAATGGCAGCAGCAGCCAGTAGTAGCTGTGTGCAGCAGCAGCACCCGACAACAGCAGCAGCTTGCAGCAGTAGCAGCCCGCAGCCACAAGTAGCAGTAGCAGCGAGCAGCAGCAACTTGCGGGAGCAGTAGCGGCACCTCGCATAAGCAGCAGGAGCAACAGCAACAAGTAGGAGCAACAGCTAACTACAGGAGCAACAGCTGCGAGTACCAGGCAGCAGCAGCAGCTACAACTGCCGCTAGCAATAGCAGTAGCTGCAGCTGCTTGCAACTCGCAATTCGCAACGAGCAGCAAGCTGCAAGTAGTGTGCTCGCTGCTTGCACCGAGCAGCGAGTTGCAAGCAGCAAGCAGTGTTGTCGCTGCTCACAGCTTGCTGCTCACAGTGAGCAATGTGCTCGTTGTGACGAGCGAAAGACAAAAGAAGGGAGTAAAGTAAAAAATCCTTCCACCCCATAGCACGTAGCAGCTGCAAGAACTACAACTGCAACATCAGCCGCACCAGCAGCAACAGCAGCTGTAGTAGTAGCAGCAATAGCAGCAGTAGTAGCAGCAGCAGCAGCTTCTACTCCGACAAAAACTGTAGTAACAGCAGCAGCCGCAGCAGCAGCCACAACAGCAGCTGCAGCAATTGTTGCTGCAATAGAAGCCACAACAATATCGGCAGCTGTAACTGCAGTAGCAGAAGCAGCCACTGTTGCCACAACAACAACAGCAGAAGCAGCTGCAAGAGTGGCAGCAGCAGCGATTGCAACAGTAGACTAGCAACAACCGCAACAACCAGTGCTGAAATCAGCCTTCTTCAGCCGACGTCACTACTGATATCCCTAGTAACGTCACTACTAACATCATGAACGAAGAAAACCATTTTCTATGGCAACAACCCTGTAGAAAACGCAGTAGTAGGTGCTAACATCAGCTATCCTAGGCTGACGTCACTCCTGATGTCACCACGGACATCAGCAGCACAAAGAAAATGAAAAGAAGGGGGTATGAGGAGGGACACATGGTAGAGAACAAAGAGGGGTCCTCCTCTGTTAGAGGACTCCCCTTCGTGCAACAGCTACAATAGTTGCAGCAACAAGAACAGAAACAGCTGCCACTGCTGCAACCGCAACAAGAACAACAACAGCAGCAACAGTGTCAGCCGTGACAGCAACAACAGCATCAACAACATCAATAGTCATAGCAACAGTAGCAGCAACAACATCAACAGTAGCGGCAGTAACAACAACAGCAGCTGCAACAGTAGTAGCAGTAGTAGTAGCAGCACCCTACCGGCTCCAGCCAGTTCTGGAGCTGGGAGCTCAGCTTCTGATCCTGGGCACAGGGTGAGAACTTGTGGCCCTACTATGTCCCCTTCGACTCCACCTAGGCCGACCAGGTCTATGACGCCGGTTGTGCTGTACTTACCCTCGTCCTTGTGGCCGCTCCAGCCGCTCCCCTCGCCCTTGAACCCTTCCTCGGCGACCTCACCACTGGTGCACTCCCTAACCCAAAAGCAGCCTGGCACGTACTCACCCGACCTCATCGCCTGTCGAGTGACACTGAGACCAGCCGCCTGCTCCGGGAGTTCAACTCCCGCNCTGGGCACAGGGTGAGAACTTGTGGCCCTACTATGTCCCCTTCGACTCCACCTAGGCCGACCAGGTCTATGACGCCGGTTGTGCTGTACTTACCCTCGTCCTTGTGGCCGCTCCAGCCGCTCCCCTCGCCCTTGAACCCTTCCTCGGCGACCTCACCACTGGTGCACTCCCTAACCCAAAAGCAGCCTGGCACGTACTCACCCGACCTCATCGCCTGTCGAGTGACACTGAGACCAGCCGCCTGCTCCGGGAGTTCAACTCCCGCTGCATGGGTGAGACCGAGACGGTCACCACCTATTGGCAGCGCGCAGAGGACATCTAGCGCCACCTCGGAGACACCGCGCCACCCCCTCTCTCCACACTCCTGACCATCAAGCGCGGCACCACCGGCCCCTTCTCCGATGTCTTCGTCCACTCCATCCAATATGTCCTCGCTGCGATGGCTGCCCAGGGCACCCTCATACTCTGGGTGTACGAGCTCTTCCTCCGCATGAAGGAAGCTCATCATTAGTCACACATCCATCGCACGGAGTCCCTCGTCTCTCTAGCCGTTGCCTCCGTGGCTGTTTCAGACCCAACAGCAGTAGCGTCTTCTGGCACCTCCTTGGCTGGCAAGAAGAAGAAGCGGAGAAAGAAGAGCAAAGATCTGGCAATTCCAGCCTTGTCTGCCACAACTGTGGCCAGTCAGGACACAGGTGGTACACGTGTCCACTCCCAACCGAAGAGGCTTGCGTCATCGCCACCATGCATCACTTGCATAAGCGCCACCATGCCACCGCCGTCGTGACCGTCGCTACTCCTGCCGTATCTGTGCTGGTCGCGACAGCCCCACCGTAGCCTCCACAGCCTTTTGTGCCCGCTCCTTTGTCCCCGGTGCCTTCCTTCCCCCTCTTGGACTCCAACGCCATCACACCATTGTCGGTCTACTCCGTCGGACCTTCCGCCTGTGAGAGCCAGTTGGAGCAGTTCATCGCACTTCTGCTTGGACTTCCTTGCCTTCCTCCCCAGGGAAGTGCTAGTTGAGTCATCCCTTGTTCCTCCCCATCCTGCATGACAGAATCGGTGCTATGTTCGTGTCCTATATCCTCGTCCGTCCCGTCCTTTATCGTGCCTTGCCCTTTTGCTCCTCTTCATGACAATGTCGCCTGGCTGAATGACCGGCACTCCCGGTTTGCATCTCCGTCCACTTCGTCAGCGTCACTTGCCCATTGCTATGTGACTGTGAGCGACATGGCCACATCAGTCCAGGATGCGTCAGAGACCTAGATCATTGACTCCTGGGCCACACATCACATGACGGCCTCGTGCGAGGCTTTCAGTGTTCTTGGTCTCGTCACCGATGTCACCGGGGTTCGGACGGGTTGTGGTCAGGTGTTACCCGTCCGTGGTGTCGGCGTTGTTCGTTTCCGTGGTCCAGCTGGTGGTGTCTTCTTGACTGATGTTCTCTTCATCCCTGGCCTTGAGCTCAGCTTCCTTTCTGTCACCGCCCTTGATCGCATGAGCATAGACGTTTTGCATTTGTGTGGTGTGGGCACTGTGTCGTTGCGTCCGTCCGATCGTCTTGTTTTGCATACCACCGCCCGTGGCAACTTGTGGCACGTCCCGTGCCTGTCCGCCTCTATCTCTGTCCCCTCCTCGTCAGCCGATAATGGCCACATGTTTGTTACCAGTACTCTGTCTCTGAAGCACATGCTTCTCTTGCAATGCCACCTCTGTCACGTCCACTCTGCTGCTCTTGATGTCATGCTTTGCATGCCGGCAGCCAAGGGCCTTGACCCAGCCTCCTTTCCTCTGCCGTGTCCCACCGAGTCCATTGATTATGTTCATGCCAAGATGCATCGTTCCACCAACCCCCTCTCTGCCTCTCAAGCATCCGCCCCACTGGAACTGGTTCACTCTGATGTCATGGGTCCCCTCTTAACATAGTCAAAGGGGGAGCACAGTCGTTATGTCCTGAAACTTACGGATGACTGTTCTCACTATCGCTGGGTCTTCTGCCTTCGGCAAAGGTGCGACGTCGCTCCCACCATTCAGGAATGGCTTGTCCAAGCTAAACGCGAGTGTGGTCACCCTCTCTGCTTCTTCTGTTGTGATTGCAATGGTGAGTTTCTGGGGGAGACCACACTCTTCCTCGCCTCCCCTGGTATCCATCATGAGACGTCGGCACCTTACACACCAGCCCAGAATGGCATCTCAGAGCGATGGAACCGCACCATGGCCGACGCCGTCTGCACCGTGCATGTAAAATCCAACTTCTTTGACGGCTTCTAGTTTGAGGCCATGACCTACATGACATGGGTCTTGAACTGGATCCCTCATGGACCCATTCCTCGTTGGTCCATGCCATAATGACACTAGTGTAGAGAATGTGCCGACTTGCAGCCGGCGCGGGTCTGGGGCTTTGTCCCCATCGTGTAACCGCATGCCCCACACCAAGGTGGCAACCTCGAGCCGTCCGTGCACCTTCCTTGGCGTCTCTCGTCAGTCGAAAGCATGACGCTTCTGGGATCCTACCTCACACTACATCGTTGAGTCCTGCGATACCCTCTTCTTTGAGGAAATACTTCCCTGTGACCTCATTCACTTTGGCGTGTCGATATTCTTTCCATTGCATAGGTGAGTGGTGTGTTCGTCTTCCGTCCAGCCACATCCGGGCGTTCCATCGTCTACGCTTGTGGGGCTACCTTTGCTGGCTGCCTTGTCTGTGTCTGACAACCCCTCAGAGCCGGCTGCCCCGTCCATGTCCGCCAGTCCTTTAGGGTCGGCTGCCCTATCTATATTCAACAAGCCCTCATGGCCGGCTCCCTCATGCATGCCCGGCAGTCCCTCATGGCCGGCTGCCCCATCCATGTCCACCAGCCCCTCAGGGCTGGCTGTCCCATCTGCGTCTGACAACTCCTCAGGGCTGGCTGTCTCCCTTGTGTCCAACAGCCCCACTAGGCTGGCTGCCCCATCTGTGTCTGATAGCCCCTCATAGCCGGCTACCCCGTTCGTGTCTGCCAGCCCCTAAGGGTCGGCTGCCTCATCTGCGCCCGGTAGTCCCTCAGAGCCGGCCGACCCGCCACTGTCTGCCAGCCCCTTAGGGCCAGTTGTCCTGTCGGTGTCCGCCAGCCCCTCAAAGTCGGCCGCCCCGTCCGCGCCTGCCAGGCCCTCAGGGTCAGCTGCCTTGTCCGTGTTTGCCAACCCCTCACGTCCCGTTGCCCCATCAGAATCGGCGCGCTACACACGTGGTCCGGGCTGGAGCCTCAGACCTAGGCCGATAGTGAGCACTCAGGCAGCCACCTCACGTCCTCTCATTCCACGACCCCGTATCATCCCCAAAGGATCCTCACGTCATGTCAGATCCACTCCCATGGTCGTGAGTGGAGACCCCGGCACCAAGGAACTCGGCTTGGCCATAGTGTCTGTCATCGTCGATCTACATCCAGGGTCAGCTCTTGGCTATGCCTTGCCCCATCAGGAGTAGCGGTATGCCGTTGTGGCCACACTCACGTGGATACCACCAGGGGCACGGGACGCGTACGCCCTCACTGTCCGCCCCACGGAGTGGCTAGAGGACCCAACCACCCTATGTGAGGCTCGGGCGTCTCCCGAGGCAGCTCATTGGGAGGCTGCATGCGCCGACGAGCTTGCTGCCATTCGGCAACATCATGTCTAGGAGGTCATTGACCTCCCCTTGGGTCGTAAGGCCATCTGCGCCAAGTGGGTTCTTTGGCAAATGTGGAAGCGAGACGGGTCCCTGGATAAGTACAAGGCCCGTCTCATAGCCAAGGGGTTTGCTCGGGTCCCTGGGATTGACTATGACCAGATCTTTGCCCCAGTCGGTCGGTTTTCCACTCGCCGGGCATTGTTCAGCTTGGTTGCCCAGCATTGGTGGGAACTGCATCAGATGGATGTGAGTGATGCCTTCCTCCATTGATCACTGGAGGGCAAGGAGCTCTACATAGTGCTGCCTCCATGCTTTGACGACGGCTTTGGTAAGGTCTGGAAGCTGCGGAAGGCACTCTATGGCCTGAAGCAGTCACTGGGCTACTGGAACGATGAGATCAGCCGTACGCTTCTTAGCAGCGGCCTCCTTCGAAGCTCTATAGACCCTGCACAATTCATCAGTCCGCAAGTTCAGACTCTCGTCCCTGTCTTGGTCTATGTCGACGACCTCATCATCGCATCGCCGGATGCAACCGCCATCTAACGTGTCAAGGACCTGCTGCACGTTGCCTACCACATGAAGGACCTCGGGCGAGCACGAGTCTTTCTGGGCATGGAGCTGGAGCATGATCGCTGCGCGGGCATCGTGCATGTCCATCAGGCCGCCTACGTCCAGACCCTGTCCAGGTGCTTTGCTGAGGATCTGCCCCTCGTGCTGAGAGCATCCTCACCCATGTCGCCCAATGGTCAGGCGATGCTCAAGAGTTCTGATCCAGCAATGGTGGGAGAGCTAGGAGGCGTGACCACATATTTGGGCGTCATTGGTTCACTGATGTTCCTGGCAACTACGACGCGTCCAGACATTGCGTTCTTCGTCAACCTCCTCGCACAGTTCTCTCAGGAGCTGCGTCACCTCCACTTTGAGGTTGCGATGCGAGTGGTGCGCTACGTTGTTCCTACCCCACAGCAAGGCTTCATATTCTGTCAACAACCGTCTGTTATGGCGACGGGATACACCGACAGTGACTGGGCCTGCAATCCGGACGGTAAGAGTCACACTGGTTGGATCTTCCTTGTTTTTGGAATGGTTGTGTCTTGGTGCAGTGGCAAGCAAGGCTGCATTGCGCGCACCACTGCTGAGATTGAGTATGTGGCCCTTGGTTCTATTGTACGTGAGAGCGTGTGGCTGCGCCGCCTGTTGTCGGAGTTGCGCCAGTCAGTCCCGTCCATCACGTTGCACTGTGACAACGAGAGTGCCATGGCCATTGCTGACGATGACGGCGTGCACCACACACGCACAAAGCACATCAATTTCGAGTATCACTGTGTGTGTTTGTTCTTACATGACGGCAGCATCAGAATTGTGTGGGTTGAGACAACACGTCACTTGGCTGATTTCTTGACCAAGGCATTGAAACGTGACTCGTTCAAGAAGGCTGTGAATGCAGTTGGTGTGCGTCCATGAGGTTCTCTCTCGCTCTATCCTCTTGGTCTCTGTGCTCTCGGCCCATCCATGTGTACTACGCCTGTGAGTCATGGGGGAGTGTTGGTTTTTGTCTCACATCTCTCACTTGTACTCTGCCGTGTCCTCCAGGCTTTTATACATCGGCATGAAAATGACTGACAGCGAGACACGACGCTGATGGAGTGTCGCCCGGTGGAGTTGACGCACACTGAGGCCTACATGCAGTTTGCTGGAGCCTCCTCCTTCCATCATGCTCAGCTACATTGGCAGACTTCCTTGGCAGTCATTCCGCCGACAGGCACTGTTACTGCCTTTGCTGTCTACGCATGTCCAGCACCGCGTTTGACTGTGTTGCTGCGTTCACTGTGCTAAGTCACATCTAGGGTCCAAGTTTCACGATTTTCTGACATTGTTGTTACCGGGGGTTAGCATGGACGCTGCCTAGGTTTAGGCAGCCATAAATCCTCACTGCTGTTTTTCTAGCTGATTCTGACCGCACGACTGCGTTCGCAACGTGCATGTTATGGTATGGTCCAGTTTCAGGCAAAACAGACGACGCCCGGGTTTTGGGCTGTTGGTCCTCTGACAGGGCTCACGGAGAAAATCCTGCCTGCCAGAAAATAGGTATACTTTCTGATTGGCTGGTTAGCTGAGTAACAAGCTCTACAGAGCTGGGGTCAAGCTAGAACTGGGAGGGGCCTCCCATTGTTGCTTATTCTTGATCACTAATCAGTCACTTCCAGCTTTCAAATGCTTTCTGGCGCTAACACTGGCGCGCGCGTTTCTGAGTAACGAATCGAGAGCACTCAGACTTAGACTCTAGACTGGCAGGCTGAGGGGACAGCAGACTAAGCAGCGAGTGTGGAAGCCCGCACGCTGCATCAACAACGCCACTGCCCCAACCTGGGCTCTAGCATAGTTTCCAACTGTGAGTTGGCCCCCTCAAGTCACGCACCCAGGGACAAAAAGAGACTCCCCCGGCAACCCACAAGCGAATCTGAAGATTGCATTGGCATCCTGAAGTGTCAAAGGGCTAGAGCACCCCATAAGAAAAAACAATGTTGAGAGTTTTGTGTGACTAACATCAAGCGGCCATTGGTCATACATTGGGCGCTGCTCTGATGGAGAGTTGTACGACCTTCACATGGATGGCTCCCATTTTGTGGGGCTAAGCTCTAGAGCAGTCACAACACTCAATCTCCTAAAAATGTGTGAGATAGTGTGCATGTGGAGCAAGGGAAGAGGGCATTACAGGTGTGATGGGCTAACATTGACAACAAACGATAATGCTGCCCTATGACCCGTAGTCACAGAATCCACATGCCCCAACAAACAAACCTTAAACATGAGAGTAGGGAGGACAAATCATTAGGGTCGTGGGGACATGAAAGACCAACAACATGAACTCCACAATACATGCAATTCAACTTTATGCGATTAACCTACATGGCTGAGATAACCTGTTGGCCGAGTGGAAGATCCACTAGCTCATACACGCCATTCTTAGACAAATCCTTCAGTTCAACAGCGAGTATCCAAGAGCAATGTTGGGAGAAACAACTGACATGGAAGTGGAAAAGTCAACAGAGATAGCAAGACTAGCACATTTTCCGAGCTTGCCAGAAAATGTGATACGGTATGGAGCTATTAGATAGAAAAGAAGATGCGCGGCTCTGGGAAGGAAGGGCACGCACGCGGCCATCTCGGACATAAGGAGACACAGGGGATACCAAGGAAGCTGCCGGAAAGACCTAAGAAGAAAATGTTGGAGAAGAAGATGTAGGATAAGTGAGTTTCAGGGAAGAGCAAGAGATGAAGAGGGAGTAGGAGAGGGAGCAGGCACAGGCAGTGGTGGAGAGGAAGGAGAGAACACGGAAAGTGCTAAAGAAGAAGAAGACACTGCTGGAGATGCAGGATAATTGGGGGAGGCTAAAAGCAGTGGCAAAGAGAGAGGGGGAGAGAGAGAGAGAGAGAGAGAGAG